>PVHY01008457.1:0-52187 GCA_004024945.1 Uropsilus gracilis | reverse complement strand
GTACCTCAGGGCTTTCCCACTTCATTAACACTGACTACAGCCATACCACCCTGAATACGCACGACCTCGTCAGCCCTCTTTGTAATGTGGATAAGTCAGCTGGAATGACACTGGTGATTACCGGTGGATTAAACTATTGAGAAGAGAGACCACTAACGGATACAATTTAGAGGAATACAAAGTAGGTGACAGGACAGCAAGCAAGAGTTCACACTAGCCCCAGATGAACCCTGCATAACATCTTGGAGCTGGAAAAACAGTTCTTTAGTCCCTCGCCTCAGTTCTGGGATGGTGAGGATGCTGACCTGGCTTAGGGCGAACTTCTGTTGAAAAGGAGGAAGCTATCCTTTCCCCCACAACTGCTACTGATTTCCTAGACATTGACATCTTGGTCAGTAAAGTTCTTTAGTGAAACACCCTCCTCTCTCTTTCTTCCAAGACTTGGTGTCCTTGAGTTCACTCTGGCCATGTGAGTTTCACGCCCATACCTGAGAGCAGTCTGGCTTCATTTGTGACAACAGGAGTTTCTATCTGGGTCTATCTTCTTCAAGAACTCTCTCAGTGGAGTTGTAGTATATACTCATTCGGGCTGGGCTAAATAGAACACTGCTCCAGTGGCAGAGATAACCAGTAAAAATAAGACCTCTCAAGTTAAATATTTATAAAATATTTACCTATACACCTGACATCAGGTGAGATAAGTCAGTGGCACAAGTCTGCTCCCAAGGAGCCAATCATCTCTACAAGGTTGGTGTCCACCTCAAGCTGTATTTTGATATATATATATTTTTTAAATCAGTGCTATTACCAAAAATGACTGAGTGAACCATGCTATATTAGTTACTGTGTTTTCCTAAGAGAGTTAGAGGTAGTGAGATGATTTGGAAAGAAGGGAAGGAAAAGAAAAATGAAATACAGTTGAGGATCTAATGGAAATTAGCAATTAGGGTATAGGAAAGATTACTTAATGGTCTCCTATCTAATGTAATCACTCCTCCCTACCACTGTGAGCTAGAAAATCAAAATGTAAGTGAATAAAGCATAATGCAGTCTATTTTCTTGAGATGTACTTTGTACAGGATGAATACAATTATTAAACCATCTCCTTGTAGAAAAGAATCCACATATTTAGTAATTGCTCTGATACAACTGGATAACTATTAAAAATGTTTAAGGTTAATTCTCTGCTTCGCATTATACTTTAAAACAATTTGCAGATGTGCTGAACGTATTTAAGGAAAACATAATGTTTAAACTTAGTGCAGAGCTGATCTTTTCAAGTGAACCCTCCTGAGAAGGAACCCACTAAAGAGGTGAGGGAGGAAGCGATAGAGTTGTATATTAAATTATTACTAACACTTCTCCATACAAAGGCACTAAAAGAAAATTATAAAAACTGGGGGGAAAAAAAAAACTATTGCAACATATGGTAGAGGACAAATTTAGAGTAAAATACTTTCAGAAAGAAATCCAAATAGCCAATAAGTATGCACAAAGAATTCAACTCCCCTTGAGATAAAGTCAAAGATACAGCAAAATAGCAAAAGATTTTAAAAATAACTCTGCTAAGCAATATAGACTCTTCCAGTAGCTGTTACCAGGACATAATCTTCCTGGTTCACAATTTGTCAGTAATTTTTGAATTTGGATCTAATTTTTTGACCTGGAAATTTTATACTTAGGAATTTATGCTGGAAATGGGGGTGGGGGGGATAGCTAGTAGCTAATTCCTGGTGCACGTGACCTGTGTGTAAGACCGAGGGTGAAATAGTATACCTTTTTCATCACATTTAACCTCCTCAGCAATTCACCAAAAGGTAATGAAATGTGTTGTATTAATAGTGGAACTGTTGTCTTCCTCTTGGAGGAAAGAAAGCATCACCCAACTAGTAGGTATTTAGAAAAACTTGTTTACTATTAAGAATTATTTTAATGATTAAAACAAAACACTGCAATTCCAAGATGGAGCTCTGTTAAATTCTGTCACTATGAGACAATGGAAGTCAGTCATCTTTACATTTAAAATAATGGTGTGGAATATTTTTGACCTATGAGATATATATGTGTGAGGAACAGGTTATAAGAGTATATATGCTGCATGGTCTAATTTTTCTTTTAAAAAATGTTCTGTATATTTCATTTCAGATCCACAAACACATGTCCACATGTATTAAAGTGTACATGTTAATAGTGTAGAGTTTGTTTGGAGGGTGGGATTATGCATGAATGGCTTTGGATATCTTTGTTGATGGCTTCATATTTTTTCTTTGTTAAATATATTTTTAGTTGTTTAATGCTAAAGTTGCTCCCCACCCTGGTTTCTTTCTTAAAAAACTGAAGAATGTGTATTAATGGTTGTTCAATTTTATCTCAACTGGAAAATAGTCAATCATGGGCAGTGTGCTCAGTATACTATGAAACAAAACATCTTCAAGAGAGATAGCTTTCAATTGGATTTTCTCAAGCTTGTCTTGACTACTAGCGAGTAAAAATTGGAGTGCACAGCAGAAGTAGATTGTGGAACAACATGGATTTATATAGAACAAACAGGAGGTGCTCTGAAACTGAATTGCTCAGTTATTTACCAAGGGGCCTCTATCTAGAACAGAGACTCTAAACTTGGGGTTCCATGAGCCCCTGAATAAATCAAGGGATCTCCAGACTTAGGTGAAAGAAAACTGTGCTTTTCTCTTCTCCAGTGTGTCCACTGCAGAATTTCTTTCCACCAAAATAATAATAATAATAATAATAATAATAAATAGTCAACAAAATCTGTTAGCCACTTGGCACTCTGGCATTCATATATTTCCTGTGATATTTATATTATTAGTTGTTTTATTAGTTTGAAATTATCTTAGTTATCGGATCTTCTCCCTAGTCTTATTTTTTAATATAATAATAAACAAACTTGCATAGCACCTTGTTTAAAGCATTTTAAACATTTTTTAAAATACATTTTTTAATGCTTTTCTAAAATGCCTAACTATATTCCAACATCATGGCACCCTTTTGGCTCTCAGTGTTACATAGTTAAAGACGTGCTCCTGAGAAGACATGGGCTCCAGAGTGCACAGTGCTGGCAGGCAGTGGCCCCAAAGGGGCTGTGGATCTGATGGGTCTGGCCAGTGGAAGATGCTAGAGAAATTGCCTATAGGCCTCTAAGGCTCTCCTTTCACCTGAGGCTAGGACCTGAGTCATAGCTTGTGGCTACAAGAATGTGAGCATGGGGGCTGGCGTACAGTGGGCACTATAAGATCTGTTTGCTTCCTTCCTTGTCTACCTCTTTGAAAGGCTAATGGTCATCCCCCGCCTGCAAGCCAGTTAAGTAAGAAGTTAGTAATTGACTGTTTTCTTTGATGACCATCTGTTTAATTGTGCTCCATGGGACTCTCTCCAGCTGACATATGTATAAACAGATTGGCCTTCCAAACATCCACTCGACAGCAGCAGGTACAAATGCCCACAGCATGGTCCTTGGAGGCGCAGTCTCTCGACCTCATTTACTCAAAGATAGCAACACCTGACAGATGAGGGGCACACGGTCTTCACGCATGGTGTCAAGGGCATGCGATGGAAGGAACACATGAATGTGTGGTGGTCACTCACTAGCTTCTGGATCTCCGCACTTGCCTCCTTTTTTCTTTGTAGAAGCTTGGCTTATTTGTTGGTATTCTTGTGACAGATCATCATCAACAAACACACTTTCACCACCTTTTCTCAGCTTCTGGGTTTCTTTTCCTCCCTTGTCACCACCCTGTCTCCCACTCCCACTGAGCAACGCACAGTAGGTGCTCAGTGCTTTGTGATGGTGCAGGTAGCTTTCCCCACAGTTTGCAGAGAACTCCATTACAGCTGTTGGTTTATCCAGGTGTTTCTGCGCTCCAAGGAACAGACATTGCTGACAACCCAAGGACTGGCCCTAGTATACTAAACAGAATTTCAGTTATTAGGCCCCAGAAACCTGAATTTTAAATACATTCTCCCTCTCTCCTTTCTGGCCTACTCCAGTGATTCTTAGGCTTATAAAAACGTGAACTGTTTTCTTCCACGAGCCTTATGAAAATCCTTGGAAATAGGGTGGGCACACACTGCCAGAAAGCAGGACAGTGAGCATGAGAGAGGTGATGTGATTTTTGTCTGAGGTGTGAAGTTTCTAACTGGGCAGATGACAAAGGAGTTCTCCAGGGTGGCAGAGGTGGGCAGGAGGAGAGAACACCTATCAGCCAGAGCCTTGAGCTCAGGCCCAGAGAATGGGCAGCATAAGGCAGCATGGAGAGCTGGGCAGGGGCCAGAGGTTGCTCAGGACTGTGACTGCAGTTCATCTGAACAAGCAAAAGCCCAGGGTTGAGAGAGGGCCTGGGTGAGGTATGAGAAGAGACACTAGGCAGCTCACTCTGTGCAGATTCCTTATTTGCAAATTCATCTGTTCGCTGAAAGGCATCTGTAATCCCCAAACCAGTGCTTGAGGTACTTTGCTGAAATATAGCCATACACAGAAGGGTGGCACATCTGGGTTGCCCAATCAGCAGCCTAGTGCTAGTGAGCTAGAGCGGGCTGTGCTCACACTTTGTTCAGTTCTATTACTATAAACAGCCATTTCCCCCACAAATTTCTTAGGAGTCGTCATTTTTTGACATTTTGTGCTGTTAGCAGGTGACTTTGTCTTTGCCAATAGTCCCAGAGTGTGACATCAGAGTGCTCAGCACAAGGAGATAGTGGTGCCTGATGGGGAAATGAGTCGTTACACAGACTCTCTTCCGCATGAGATTTAGTGCTCTTGGCCCTAAGTCCCATGTTAGTGAATCAACAAGATAGAGTAAGCAAGGGGTTTGAAGACCAGAAATTTGAAACAAGGCTGTATCGATCAATTGATGAGAAGTGTCATGATCCGAGGTTTGTGGGAATTTAAGTCTGTGTTTCTTTAGAAGCAGTGACTCCGTGTCCACTCATTCTGAGTTCTGGGTTGTCATAGACATAGCTAATGAGAACAGTAAGAACCAGGTGTGCTTATGGGAGCACCAGCAGCCAGAAGTGTTCCTGGTGCCAGTTCCTCTGTGCTTAGGGTCAAGGCTATTAATCCTTATGTTACACGCACTTGGTTTTCCACAATCGACTTGGCAAGGACTGGGAATCAGACGCAGATCCCTTGAGTTGACCCGAGTCTTCTCTGTGAAGCAGTGCCAAATGTTGGTTTGTCATGGACAGAAGCCGGAGTCGGAACCTGGAGGGTTTACTTGCCACCGGGGTGGGTGGGCAAGCAGCAAGGGGGAGTGGCAGGGCCCACGTGCCGAGCTCCATGCCACAGGAAGGTGCTGATACCCACAGGAAGAACAGACTATGATTTTTAGGTAGGGAAGCAGGACTTGATTTTAGCTCCAGATTTAGTAGTCACCACCAGGACACGCTTAAAATTGTGGGGGAGCACCAACACCGTCCCCAGTCCCCAGAAGAAAGAAAATACGATACATGTTTATTTTTAAGGGAAGAGGAGGAGGAAGTGGAAGCAAAGAAAGAGAACAAAAGTCACCCCCAGAAGAAGGAAAAGAATAAACCTGTCGCAGGGTAATGGGAACAAAATGGATTTTCCAAAAAGGGATCCAGACTGGTTCATGGTGTGATATACTCGGAAAGGTCAGCAGAATGAAGACTGAGAAAAGGTCACTGCATTTACAGATAGAATGTCGCCAGTGCCCTTTCAGAGGATAGTTTCTGTGAGGGCAGGGACAGGAGACAGAGATGGGGCGAGACACCCTGAAGAGGCAAGGGTGGTAGGTGATGAGGATTCTCCGTCTGTCGGCAGATTTCTGAAGGGATGTGTTGGGAGGATGAGCTTCAGAGGAGACTGAACAACCTTGGAGACAAGGTTCATGGAATCCTGCAAATGGACAAGCAAGAGAAAACTTTGCTTTGAGAACCCCAAAGGATTGGAGAGGGAAGGTTAAAAACTATGTGTCCTTGGGAGAGTGGAGTAGAGATTGCTTCTTTCTGGGATACGGTGTAGCTGGCTGCCTCAGGGTCTGTAATCTGAGAAACTGAATTTCTCCAGCTAAGATCTCAGCCAGGATCACAGTGGGTATCTGAAAAGATGGGAAGGAAGAAAGTGTAAGAAAGATCTGGACGCCTACCACATTCAGGTGTTCAGTCTCAGCACTGTTATATGGAGACATTGTTAGTCCTCATCGCAGAATGGTCATTTCCAGAAATATCACTGTCAGAGAAACAATCGCTTCCAAGCAGATGCAGCTCCTCAGTGAGTTCTTAAAAGTTATGACCTAGAAATCTTGCTGAATCTGCCGTTGCCATTCATAGTAACTACTTAGGAGCTGGCACTTGGGGGCAGGTCCCTTGCTTAAGTTCTTCATAAATAAAACAAACAAACCAAAAAATCCCTTAAATCTCTCAAGTAGGTTAAATGTTTCCCATTCTCATTTTGTGTTTTCCTTATTCATCAAAAAACCGGCAAACCTTTTTCCCACAGAGGTTGCAGAGGCAGGTTTCAGCGAGACCTGTCTTAAATCGCCATAAAACCAAATGAATGGGAACTCACGGCCCTGCAGCACCCGCCCACGGGATCTGAGTGCCCTTCATTGCCTCGCCCAGAGGAACAGGAAAATGGGCCAGGTGACTTGACTGTGTCTCAGTTACGTCTCTTCCATGATAAAATGCTTCCGGACATAGAATGTTCCAGTCTGTTCCCTGGGAAATGCCGGGTAGAAGCTGACGGGTAATAGCAGCTTGCTCAGCCAAGCTCAGCCATGAGAATTGAAATATTAAAGTCTGATATGCTAGGAAAGCAGTTCCACCCCAGGTCCAGGTTGCAGCTATCACTCTGCCTGTCCCAACACTGGGCACAGAAGGAAATTGCCTGGCATCACCTGTCCCCTCAACTTGGCCTCAGGCTTGGCTTCCTGGGGCCTGCCAGCTCTCTCCCTGCCTCCTTTCCCAGGGTTTCTGCAGCAGGTCAGACCTGTATCTAAAATCAGCCATGTCTTCCAGAAGTTGTTTCCATATTTTTCATAGAGACACTCCAAAGTGGAGTAACTGCATCAGGAGCTGGGTGTATTCAGAGTTGTTTGAGGACGCGCCAACCTATTGTCCACAGTGGCTGCACAGTTTACATTCCCACCCACGCAGAGCAATGTTCTCTTCTCTCCACATCCTCACCTATGCTTGTCTCTCGTCTGTGATGATGGGCATTCAAGCCAGGTGATATCATGATTTTGATGGGCATTTCCTCGGTGATTAGTAATGTTGATTGTCTTTTCATGTGCCCTTGGATTCTTTAGAGAATTGTCTGTTCAGACCCTTGACCCATTGAATCAAAGCATTTATGACTGAATTTAATGAGTTCTGTATATATTTCAGATATTCACCCTTTATCAGAGATGTGAAGGAAGGCATGATTTCCAAATATCTTCTTCTGTTCAGTAGAATGCATTTTCATCTAGAAGTTGGTTTTCTTCACTGTGCAGAAAGTTGTAGCTTGATGTAGTGCCACTTAATGAATTTTGCTTTTGTTTCTCTTGCCCTTGGCATCAAGTCCACAAAACACACCAGAGGCGAATGTTCAGGGGCCTCCCATGTAAGTTTCCACCTCTCTATTTTATGTCTCACGCCTAACAGGCAAGTGTGTAATACATTTTGAATTCACTTGTGGTTATGGTGTAGTATATGAAGATGTTGAATTAATATATATAAAAACATTACATACCTGAAACTCATACAATGCTACCTCAATAAAATAATAGATACTAAAATATGAAAGGGTCATTAGTCTCCACAGCTTCTCCAATTAATAGGCCAGTTTTGCCTGTTCCTACATATGGAAAAGAAATAAATGGCACCTCATGATGAATAACTACCAAAAACAAACAAAAAACCCCAAAACAATCAGCTACGTCCCATCCAGTGGTGCAGTTTGAAGTCACTCCTGTTTGGAGCTGGGCAAAAGAGCACAGAGTTGTCATGAGATGCAAATAGGTAAACACCTGTAAAACACTTGGTAGGAACCCAATGCATAATAGGCTGCAAAGGCAGCACTTGCTATTAGTATTTAGCACCATTTGTTGTTTTGGGTGCCAAGCAATTTAAAATTCTGACCTCTTTTTAATCATCTTTTTCATCTCAGATTCCAGTAATATGTGCTGATTGTGATAAGTCAGACAGCACAGGCTATACAAACAAACCCTTATTGTTCCCTTCTTCCCCTGTAGCATTCCCTCCACCCTCCCAGAAGCACCCACTGCTAAATTCCATGGGTATCCCTCACACCGTTCTCTCCATTCACATGAACACACTTGGAGAGAGCAGGTGCATTTCCCCTTGAATGTGTACTCCTATTGTCTTGTTACTTTAGAAAAATGGGATCCTACTGTCTTCAACATTAATCTCCCAACATCCAACACTCATGTCTCTAGGTTGGTATTATAAATAAACTTACTTAAAGAGCCATATGTCATCCTAAAGAACATACTAATAACATAACCAGTGAATAATGCAATGTTATCAAAGTTGATTCAACCGTCTTCCTATTAGTAGAGAGGCTACTTACAGTCTTGTTTCTAGAGTAACTATTGTCATAGTTATCACTGTTCCCTTAGGAGCCTAAAACTATGCCTCTCTACTACCACGTTTGGATAGGAGAACCAGAATCCTTCATTAATCTCATATTTTGTGTTATTCTTCCTTTTGCTCACATCTGCCCTCAGGTCTCCTGCCCTCCCCCCTTCTCTTCCTTCCTTATTCCAATACCCCTCCCTTCTCCTCTGTAAATGATACATCTCTAGAATTCATGGCTTGGGTTTTTGTGAAATGTAGTTTAAATTAGCACAGTTCAAATTCTCTGCAATTCCACATCACAGCCCCAATAAACCTAGAAACAAGGGAGGTATTGATGGTTTGTTTTCCTTTTTACCTTTTTGGGGAGCTGGTCTTTGGGAGCCTACAGACATGTTTATGACTAAGCATTGGCTGTAGGTGGTCTCTGAATCTCAAGCCCAGAGAGGGCTGATGGAAATGAATTACCTGACTGTGATCCAGCTCCTCCATGGCCCACTGTTCCATCCATGATGGGGCCACTTAGCCCAATCAGTTCCCTTGGGAAATCAGCAATATGAGATCTCCATAAGCAGAGACTCTTATTTCATTTTGGACTAACTAAGTCGATGATGTTTTCCAACTTCTGTCGCCAGCTGCATTTTTAGATCTGTGGGCTTTCTGAGCTGCTTCTGAGAGCTAGTTCACCCCCATATCCTATACCCTTTGTTCCTGGCATATGTGGAGACTGAACTGATTTTAAAGCCAGAATCACCAAGCCCAGACCCAATTTGCTACAGTGTGGTGCCCGCAAGTGGTGGCACTGGGCATAGAAGCACAGAAGCCCAGGCTGGTGGGGAGAATAGGGCAGGGCTGGGCCTGGATGGTAAGTTATAGCTGTTAGGGCAGGGAAGAGAAGCCCTCAAGTATCTGCTTGGAAATGATAAAATTAAATTTAACCTGATCCCTGTATTTAGCTCAAACTATAACTTTTTGTCACTTGTAGTTTAAGTCTCTTCCAGGTATTGAGTCAGATTTACATTCTGTCATCATTTAGGAAGTATCCCCAATACAGAAGTCTGCCTTTAGATGTCACAAAAATTGAGTCTCTCTCTCTTTCCCCATCTCTCTCTCTCTCTCTCTTCTGTTGATCCCACACTTCTTGAGGCTGCCACCAAGTACAAAGGGTGGCAAGGTGGACAAGGGTTTGCCTGGGGATGCCTCTCTGAGACCTCCCTTCCCCACCTCCTGGAACTAGAGGCACTGAAGTATCTATCAGCCTTTTTTTAACCTTCTCTCTGCCTTTACCTCTTTGCCCTGCTTAAGTGGCCTTGGGCTGCCTGGAACTCTGACCAGGGCCCTGACTCCTTCATGTTCACTGCAGACTCACAGGACTTCATGACAGCAGCTTGGGCTCTCAGGAGGTGGGGCCGTGTTTTTCCACCTTCCTTCTCACTCTGCCACCATGTCCTCTCTGTGCTCAGGAAATTCCAGATGAGAAGTGAGTACAGACCCTGTCTTCATGGTCTCCTCCAAGTTGTTAAGACGTTTTCTGGAGGTTCCCTAGAGAGGGAGAGAGTATAGGGGTGTAGTTCATCCTCCTTTGCTCTCCCCAATCCTTTTCCTCTCATTTCCAACCTCTTGCATTCTCTGTCTTGGTGACAAAACCAGCAAACCAGGTGTGTTTTGATTTCTCCATGGCTCAGAGCAGGAGTCTGGTTGTCAGAAGTTTTGCTCTCTATCTAGTACACGAAGAACTGAATCTAACAATTTGCTGGTTGTGAGCGTGAGCCTGAGTACCACTGTGCATCCACAGGCAAACCTTTGTCCACCTTGCCACCCTTTGTATTTGGTGGAAGCCTCAAATAGCAGTGGGGAAGGGACCAGTGGACTAACACATAGAGCAAGGAACCTTTCGGTGACACTCCCATCACCTTGTCCCAGGACTCTAAACTTCACTGGGTGACCTTATGTCAGCTCCCGGCCTGCTGGAGAGGCAGCGACCATGGCGCCAGAGGTGGCGCTGCTGTGGTGCAGTTTCCCTGGCACTGGGCATCGGGTGCCGTGTCACAGGCACTCAGCTAACATCCACACACTGCATGAAGGAGCTGTCGGGCCAGGATGCATGGTCATAAGCTGCCTGTCCTCAGAGCGGCCAGCACCATGAGGACTGATGGGTACTCTTTCAAGGTTCTCATCCAAGGGCCAGAACTCGAGGTGGAGGTCAGGGCAACCCAGATGGGCACCTGAGAGAGGAGGGACAAGGATTTGGGGAAGCAGATAGGACCTGGTGAAGGAGGCAATGCAGCGCTGCTCACCACACGTCTCCTGGTCTGAGGTGCTGAGTGTTCCTGTCTGAATATTAAGGACAAGATCCTTTGTCTGCCCATGCAAGATTCCCGCTGTCATCAATAGCCATTTTCTATACCTTCACTTGGGTTGAATTCATAAAGGAAGAGGAGAAAGAAATCTAAATCCTATCCACTTTGCTCTTTCATTTGAAAGGGCTTTGTCTGGGTGCCTGCTGTGCACGTGACTGAAATCCACAAGTGTGCAGCTTGCGCTCCAGTTCCACACTGGCATTTGTTATTCCCGACTTTATGTGGGAGGCAGCATAATGTCATGCGTAAAAGGGCTTGAAATCCAAATTCGGCTACTTGTTAGTTGTGTGACCTGTTACAAAACTCTCTAAGCTTCTGTTTCTCTATCAGCAGAAAAAGGGAATGTGATGTATGTATATGTATATATATATATATATATATTTATATTTATATATTTATATTTATATAAAATGAACGTTAGCCAGTGTGACAGGTAGCGAGAAGACACACCTCATATACTTGCACCTCCTGGGCTGTTAGTCTCATAAGCATTAGGCCAATCCAGTTTCACCCGTTCATTTATCCACTCACTTGCTCAACAAATCTTTCTTGAGTCATTAGCAGTGTAAAAGCTACAACCATGGACTGTGAAGTCTCTTACCTGGATTTAAATTGGCTTCAGCAAGTTACTTAACTTCACTGTTCCTCACACCCCCATCTGCAGAGTGCTGTACAGTGGTATCTATTTCATAGGTAATTATGAGGACTAATTGATGCATTAAAAAGGTGGGAAACACGTGTCAGAGAACAAGTGTTTGCCACTGTCATGTCTATGACCAGGCACTGTGCTAGAGGGCGGGAGATGCTGATAAGAAGAATTGATGCAACCCTGAACTGGGTGAGGTTATGAATAATCAGGAAGCTGACTTGCAAAGAGACAAATATTCTTATAACTAAGTGCTGGGAAGGCAATGTAAAAGAGGCAGAGGGTAACGGACAGGTGAAGCAGGGCCTTATCTGGAATAGATAGAGAGGGGTATTGGAAGAGACCTGCAGAGAGGCAGTCCACGTGAGTTGTGGGCAACAGGGCAATTTGGCGATCTCCAGGTAAACTAGGAGGTATAAAGATCATGGTGAGGACAAGAGCTTGGCAGGTAGGAAGACTGACACAAGATGGTATTGCAGGTGTAGAGACAGCAGGTGACCAGGCAAGAGCTACTGTAGCCCTTAGTGGCAAGGTGAGGGCTCTGCCTGTGACCTCACAAGCATCAGAAGCTGCCATGGTGTTGTAAGCAGGGTAGAGGCCACACTCTCATTGCCGTTCTTTGCCTTTGCACCAGCAGGGTGAGGTCAGGATGTAGCGAGCCCCAAGACATCCTCTGGCTTTCCTTCTGCATATCTTCAATTGCTGATTAACCTCTATAGGGGGGAAGACAGAATGGGAAAAGTCTAGAGGTGACAGTCTGGTAGGAAAACACAGCTAAGTACCTTTCCCCCCACTAACCACTCAGTGCCTACCTGGAAAGTTAGGGTGGAAAGGGTGACATCCATTAATCCAGCCACTGGTGGTGGATGTTGAGGTCCATCCCTTGCTGACATCATCAGCATGATACAGCACAGCCCCTAGCTGGCTTCCTACTCCAGATGCTATGACTATGATGGTGGAACTGAGGCAGGGGTCTGCCGCTGGGATCCTTCCCTGAAACTAACAGGTAAAGTTAGTTCTGATTATAGGAAACTGAAAGGCTCACAGTGACACAGCTTTGTTTTATTTCTATATTTTGCTTTCAGCAGCCATTTGTTCACTCCTCCTGTACCTCTTTGAAAAGCTCCTGATTCTGGGTGAAAGACTGAACCATTTGCATTACAATGGTTGTGTTCCCATTCATGGTGTCTGCTGGTGGAAACCTGCCTTGATCAGACAGCACCGGCTCTGGAGAGGCTTGGGAGCACACAGTGCGTCCTTGCTAGGCCTGCCTGAGGAGTGTGTTTCATGGAGAAAATATCACATTCTCTGTGTAACAAATCACACCTGTCAGGTAGGCTGCCCGTCTCTGGAAGCGTTAAGAACGAGGCCAGATCTGCAATCTTTCCTGGACTGTTGCTGATTTAGCTAGCACTGATTAAACAGCAAGTGCAAAACCCGCCCAGACAAACACAGGTCATCCCCCCCTTGGATGGCTGAACCACTGTCTGGCACCCCTGCAGCCCGGTGCATCAGATCCTAAGGAGGTTTTGTTTTACATTCCCAAGCTGCGGGTTCCTTGGACCTGCACCACCCACATGGGCTCCCACCCTTAGGTCCCTGCCCCCCCCCACATCTTCCCCTTCCACAGCAGGGACATAACTGCCCTCCCTTCCAAGGACTTGAACCAAATGAAATAACAGTACAATTCAATTCAGATTCAGTTTAGGGAATATTTTGATTTTCTGGTTGACTAATTCTAGAAAAGATATAGGTTTAGTCCTGAGTCCACCTGGCTTATTGGATTTATGTATTTAAAAACAACTTTGATTTGCTTCATAGCTCACTTTAAAATAACCTGGCTCAATCTGATGTTGGAAATGAGTGGGACTGATCCCCATTTTCTGCTCCGTGCGCAGTCAAAGACCCAGTGCCCCACACAGAAGGCGAAATGAAGTTCAGTGCTGAGAAATAAATCTTTCAGGGTCCTTATCTGCCTGTGCCCAGAACCCAAGGACAGTTGAAAAGGCCCAAGAAGCAGAGTTGGTCTACAGGCCATTTTAATAAAAACGCCTTTGCTTTTCAGCAGTGACCCGAACACCAGCCTTTCGTAGCCCAGGGAAAGCTCAGGGGGTAGCAAGGCCCCTGTATCCTGCCTCGTGCAGCTCTGTTCTTCTAGGAAACAGAGAGTCAGCGATGGCTCAATTGAAATCACAGTGTGCCAAGAGCTCCTCTCTGATCTCCAACTGCCCACTCACCCTCGCTTCAGACATGCCAGCTCATCCTTCCCTGGTTGGCCTCTGAACCAAACTGGGCTCTGTAATAGGCGATTGTCATATGGTCGGGGAAGTGGATTAATGTCTCGCCTTGTGGCAGCTTGAGTTAGACTTGGTGGCAAGGAGCAGAGGCCCCAAGAGAGTGACACAAACAAGGTTGGCTTTGGTCTCTCTCTTGTGTATGCGGTTCAGGGCCAGGCGTGGGCCATGGTGGCCTTGGCACCCCATGCTGAACAGGTCTTCCATTTCCCTTCTGCCATCTGTGCTGAGTGACCTTCATCCTCCACCCAGGCTGGCAGGAAGAAATGCCGCCCACTCACTTTTTGTTTTCACTTGCTCCTTATGAATTATCATTCCCACACAGAAAATGTAAGAAAATACACACAGTTCAGTACACTTTCTTGTGTGTGTTTTAGAGAGCTTCCCCTATACTTTATTCTTTTCCTAAATCTCATGCTCGAGCTATACAGTTTAATATTAATCAGTGAGTAAAAAAGATAAACCCATGCCTTTGCAATCTCATGGAGGGGGCTGGAATGGGTATATACTTCCCAAATACATTTTATTTATTTATTTGTTTATTTGTTTGTTTGTTTATTCACTTATTTGTTTAGTTGTCTGTTTGTTAATATATATGTTTTACACCTTTGTGTTCCCCAGGGATCACCTACCACATTCCCTCCCTTACCACTCAATACGCTTTCTAAGGCAATCATGTAAGCAAGACCTGCCTCCAGAAGTATAACATTGTCAGTACCCCCAGATTTCTCCTTCAGGTTCTGCCATTCTCTCTCCTCCCTCTCACTGTCCCCACAAGGAAACCACCATTGTGATGTTTGCCGTTGTCATTTGCTTACTTGTCTTGATTTTTTTTCTCAACTAAGTTTATCCCCACTCTCTACAGCTTAGTAAGTTGCTGTTTGAATTTTTTTTTATGAATAGAAATGTCTGATTTACTTTGCTGTTTCCAGGATTTCCGCATATCACTGAGTGGAGAGATTGTTTCCAATGGTTGCAAGCGTTCTCTGTGAACAGCAGTAGCTTGCTGTGCTATAAATGAGCATTTGCAGCTTACTGGTATAAACACTTTTTCATGTGGGTTTTGAACTATTTGGATGACTTATTTTGGGAATGACCTGCTCCATTCTTCCATTATTTTTGACTAGCGCTGTCTGCTTTATTGATTTGTAAGAACTCTTTGTCTGTCTTGGGCATGGTTCATCAATGACTGTGTCACAGATATCTCTTTATACTCTTTTGCTTGCCTTTCCATTCCCATCAAAGTGTGTTTGATTGTTGAAAACTTTTAATGCAGTAAAAATTACCAGTCTTTTTTGTTATGGATAGCATTGTTGGTATCTGAGAGAATTTTCTGTACCTTGAAGTCATAAAAAGTTCTCCAAAAAGTCAAACTTATGGTAATTTGTGGTAATATGGATGGCGCTAGAAGGAATCACGTTAGCAGAAATAAGCCAGAAAGAAAAAGAGAAATACTGGATGGTCTTACTAGTATGAGGGACAAAGGGAAAACAATCAATCAAACAGACAAAAAAAAAATTAAAACGAATTTTTAGCAACATTGAAGCATAGAGCATGAGAGGGGCAAGGGGGAAATTAGGTGTGGGAGGGGCACAAATGACTATGATGATGGTTCACGGGTGATAAGGTGGTGGGAGAACCCCGGGGTAGATAATGATGTAAAATAAAATAAATAATAGAATACATTTTTTTTAAAAAAGTTCTCTTCTGTTATTTTCTAGAAGCATTGTCATTTTGCTTTTTCATATTTGGAACGATAGCCGCCTCCAGGCGGCTGAGCATGAGGGAGGTAAGATGAGGTAAGATGTCCATATTGGCCAGCCAGCATTCCCACTACTACAACATATTAAAAACAACCACTTCTACAGCTGCCTTTGCAAGGTTTACCTTTTACATTAACCACATGTTCAAATGTCATGGGGTCAGTTTTTGAGCTCACTATCCTTTTCCACAGATCAATCTCTTCTTGATTTGATACCACATCATAAAAATAGAAGTTTCAAGGGACTTTCAAGTAGATCTTCACCTCCAGCACAACCCATTCTTTCACTTTTCTTCCCCTTTCTCAGGGTCTTGCATTTCTCCAGAAATTCTACAATCCATGTGTTGTTACAACACACACACACACACACACACACACACATGCACATCTGTTGGAGTCTTGATTAGAGTCTCATTAAATGTGTAGGTCAAATTTGAGAGCAGAGAAATTGTGTAATATCAAGTTTTCAAATCCGTGAGCTTGGCATAGTCACCCCTCTTTTTAGTTATGTATTATTTAATTTCTCTCTCAACAATGTTTCATAGTTTTCTGTGTGAAGTTCTTACAAGTTATTCCTCAGTAATTATTTTTCTAAAGTCAGTTGCTAGTTCTAACTAGTTTTCTATAAATTATTTTGGGATCATATATATATATATATAATATGCATGGTATACTTTTATATATAATATATTCTTATCTATCACAAGGTCAGTTTAATTTGTACCTCTCTGATCCTTATGCCTTTTTGTTTGTTTTTCTTGAAAGCAGTTTCTTTCACTGCATCTGCCCCTCCATGGCCATACTATAAGTGATAATAATTCACTTCTCTTCTGGTTTCTCACAGGGAAATCTTTGATATTTTCACCACTACGTTGATTGTTGGTCTTCAGTAAGTGTCATGTATCAGATGAACAGTATTCTTCTATTCTTCATTCACTGAGATATTTTAGAAGTCATGAACAATACTATATTTGATCAAATACTTCCACTATTGCTAGTGAAATAATCAGTTTGTTTCACTTTTATTCCATTAATATAGGGAATTATATAGAGACTTCTTTTATAATGTGAAACTCAGTTTGCTTTCTGAGTTCAAACCCACCTCCTCATGACTCAGTATCCTCTTCATGCATTTTTGGAGTTGGTTGACTGATGTTTCTTTTAGAATTTTTGCATTTGTATGTGTTCATGAGTGATTCTAGCTTGGAATGTTCCATTCTTAAGGTCTTATATGTTTTGGTTGTGTGGCTATCCTAAGAGCATCAAATGATATTAGGAGTTAATATTTTTCTAGTGGTTGGAAGAATTTGTATCACATTAGTGATATTTCTCCCATAAGTATTTGGTAAAACTGTCATTGTGGCTTCTTTGTAGGTTTTATGGGTTTAATTTCTTTAATGAATATGACTATTAAAGCTCTCTACTTCTCATATTAATTTTAAGATGTATATTTTAAGCATATGGCCTTTCATCTAATTGGCATAAAATTATTCATAATAATTTAATGATAACTTCTTATTGTTTTAATTTCAGAAGGATCTATACTAAACTATAAGGATCTATACTAAACTTTGTTTATTTCTGACTAAACTTTATTAGGATCTTTCCTAACTTGGTTTCCCAAGGGAATTATCACTTTTCAATTTTGTTTGTATTGTTAACAAAATACTGTTTTCAAAATTTTTCTATTCTTCTTTATTTTTCACAATTTAATGTCTTATTTTTTTCCTAACTTCTTTAAATGAGTTTTAATTTGTTGATTTTTCTAGTCTCACCCCTCAACTGATAGAACATAAAGTCTTAATTTTCTTTTAAATATGACTTAGTCTTCCACAGATTTTTACATGTACATTTCCTTACCTCATTCAGTTAAATATATTTTCTAATTTCAATTGTTGTTTGGTCTTTGATGTCTGATGTGTTTATTCTAGACTAGTTTTTATTAGCTTCCAAATAAATAGGGGCTTTGTAATTTAATTTTCTGTTCTTACTGTTTTCAGCTAAATTGCACTTTGAACAGGAAATATATTCCTAATGTTTCAACCTTTGGAATTTGTTCAGATTTCTTTTTGGCCCAGAATATGATGTACTTCCATTAAGTAGTTCACATCAGCTGTGTCCTACATAAGCCCATTAGGTCAAGGGAAACATTCGGTTACTCAAATCTTCTTTGTCACATAGTAACTTTCTGAATTCCTATTTTTCTACCATTAATTTCTGTTTTCAATTGAAACTATGATATTTGATATATTCAGTTTTGAATCTGGTCTATACTCCTGATGAACTGAACTATTTATTTTGTAAAATTTGCCTTAAAGTCCCCTTTGATATAATATAACTCCACTACCTTGCCAGGCCAGTGTTTGCTTATTTCGTGTGGGTCTTCTGTAAAAGCACACTGTTGGGTTATTTCCTTCTTAAGTTACTCTGATATTCTTAGTTAATTGAAGATTTTGATTCCACTGACTACTAAGTTCCTATTATAGCTGAGTTTCAATAGTCCCATTTGGCCTGTTGTGCTATTTTTTGTTTGTTTTTCTCTTTTTCTTCTTTCTTGATTTCTTGTAGGTTAAGCATTTCTAGCCACCACTTCTCCTTTGGGTTGTCAATTAAGCAGGTTTTTTTTTTTTTTTGTTACTTCCATTAGAGTGGTTCTCCTAGAGATTACACAATTTGAAAAGAACTGATCCCCATTCAGATACCTGGGGCAAGTCCTTTCGAGTCTAATTCAAAGTACAGAGACATGACAGGGAGGACCCACTTCCTTGGCAGAAAGTGAGGACAGCCTTGTCACCCTCCTTCTATGAGGCCATCAAAGCCACTGTTCAACCTTATAGCAGTAGCTTCTAGATTTGGGAAATTCTCTTGGAGGAAGGTGATCTGAAATCCCAGCCTAAATTTGTCATTTCTTTCCTTTCCTGGGCTTTGAGCTGTGCATTGTTTTCCTCTACCATCTTTAAACATAATTTTACTTTCTAGAGTTTTTAGATTTCCTCCATATTACCCCTATACTTTTCATTCATAAACATTTTACTGATGACAGAAATTTTGCATCAGAAGCGTGTTACAGCTAGTTCAGTGTTTAAAGTGATAAACCTGAGTGTCCCACCCCCAGGTCAGGCTTGGGAAAGTCTCTTTCACTGCGGATTTTCAGGAAAAGGGCCTTGGCAGGACATAAAGTTGGGGAATGAAGAATCTGTGGGAATCTATTTTTAGTGAAATAACCCTGTGGTTTTTGTCTTTCGCTTTAGTTGATAAAGCCAATGACAGCAACAAAATAACTTTTGTTGAGGTTGTAAGTGGTTCTTGTCCTCCCATTACACATGTTATCTTAGCTTTTTTTTAAATATATGGTTGGATTTGATTTTGCTAATTATTTGTTAAGGATCTCTGTCTATATTCATGAGACATGTTCATCTGTAATTCTTTGTTTAGGTTTGGAATTAGCTAAAGCTGATTCCTATTTTGAGTTATGGTATTCCTCTGGATCTTTGAAGGAGTGTGTGCAGGATTAATATTCTTCCTTAAATATTTGATAGAATTTATCAGTGAAGCCAGTTGGGCCTGGAGGTTTTCTTTTGTAAGAGGTTTTTAGTTATAAATAATTGTGCAGTTTCCTTAAGTGGTATAGATTCCTTCACTTTTTTTTTTTTTAATTTCTCCTTGGGTCTATTTTATTAACTTCTCCATCTTTATATTATTCTACTTGTTTGTGTTTAATTCACCCTTCTTTTTCTAGTTTCTAAAGTTGGATTTGAGTCCTTTCTTTTATAATAGAGCCTTTTCACCTTACAATATTCAAGTGTTGCATTTTTGCACCCCAAGGTTTTTGATACGTTTTTGCTATTATTCCATTAAAAATGTTTTTAAATTTTCGCAATTTGTTTTTTGAATCACAGATTATTCTGTTTAATTTATACAGCATAAGGGATTTTCTTCGTTACTTTGACATTTTTGTTCACCTCCAAGTATTTTGTTTGAACCTTGACTGTCTCCTATGCTATTTGAAATCTGTGTATGTTTCCTGCTACATGTCATCTAGTAGCTCTTCAGATCCGGTTAATTTTTCTTAAGTTTCATCTCTTTTATCATCACCTTGTATCATTTCTATTACTCTATTGTCAAGTTGACTTACTCTTTTCTTTATCATGCCATTTGGCTCTTGTCCTACCATATATATTTTTTAATTTTATAAATTATATATTTCAATTCTAGAAGTTCCTTTTTAGAAATGATTTCTTTTTCTGATGAGGTTTTCTTTATTGAAACACACTTGCTTCACATCATGGAGATCAGTTATTTGGGCTGCTCTGAAGGCCTGTCATATGAGCATTAGCACTTAGTCCATCTTTGGACTCACTGGCTCTTTTCTCAAGAGAATATACTGTGCTCTTGGCTCTTTGGAAATCAGGTGATTCAGGTAACAGTTTTTACCTTGCAAGTGTTACATTGGCTGAATTTTGTCACTCATTATTTTTATTCAGTCAGTGTTACTGAAATTGTAAAGCCTGTTTCTTGAGCAGAGCTTCAGTCTTAATGCGGGTCTGTTGTCTTTAGCTTAGTTTCCCTGAATTCATTCCATTGGTGAGCATTCAGAGTTTATAGAGAGATATGGGGAAACAGAACTTGAGGATCTCTCATCTAGGACCTTCCCTTTTGAGGATCCTTCCTCTCTTCAGCACCCATGATATCACAGCTTCACTTTTCTGGTTCCCCAGGCCAAAAAGCTGCAGGTATTTTCCTGCAGCTCGACCTCAGTCCCAGACTGAAAACCTGGGTTGTGGAGAATTATCTGTCCCTCTGACTTCCCCTCCCGAGCTCTCATGCCCTCCTGACCAGATTGTCTATTTCTATTCACTTTCCAGCAACTCCAGGGATTTAGGTTTTATATGTGTCTAGGGTTAGTGGCTATTCTCTGCAGGGGAGGCAATGTTTCTTAGTCTATCATACCCAGAAGTGGAAGTTCTCTTTCAGATGTCTACCAGAAAGATAAGGAGGGGAGGAATCCGAGGCCAGTGAGGCAGGCTCCAGAAGGGCAAGTTGTTCTGCTTGACACAATTATTTCACCAGTAAATTTCCCTGTTTCTGACCCTGGAATATATGCAGTATCCACTGCTTCTTAGACTAGGCTGTTCCTCGCCCCCTATTCAAAATGCCTGGACACACTGGCCTTCTGAGCAGTGACTCGTTAAGCAGCTCGAGATTAAGTCTGGAGCAAGTTATAGGGAGATGGAACTGCTTGGTGGATGCCTTTGGGGCATGTGTTTCACAGGTGGTCACGAGTAGATGTTGAGTGTCCCTCAGGTTTTGGGGTGCCAGTGAGGGGCTGCCTCAAGGACCCAGAATGACAGAAAAGGAAACTGAACTTCAGAGTGTTTTTCCCACCCAGCCATGTGTTTCAATCAGGGAGCTGCAGGCTTGGTACGAATCATGATCCGTTGGCCTCAAAACAGACCGAAAATCAAGCTTGGGGTGAAAGCTTCAAGCCATGCTCTGGATCAATATTTCTTGAACCTTTCCTAGGCCTTTAGTTGTCATGTAAGTAAAACAAGTAATGGATCTCTGTCAAGAAAGCAAATTGACAGGCAAATGAGCAAGACTGATGTTAAAAAATGAACCATAAATCTCTATTCAAGAAAAAAAGCCTTTTGCATGCTGCAATGTCTTGTTCATTATTCACAACAAATTACCTGCACCACTACCTCAGAGTTTCTCCTAGTGCCTCAGAGTGAAGAACTCACCCTGGCTGCTGTTAACCTGGAGAAAGGAAATGGGCCACTTTGAATGCTGGGAGTCAGAAGGAAAGAAACTGAGGCCGAGGATTTCCTCCTAGGCCCTGACTGCAGAACAACAAGAGGCAATCCACTGGAGACCTGGCTTCCTCATCCACTCCCAGCCCCTCTCTCCTAGCCAGCTGCTGCCCACAATCAATCTGGCCTCTTAGAGCTATTGACCGGGCAGCCTTGAAAATCATTGCCCAGATTCCATCTCCTCTCAAATCCACTTTCCCGCCTCAGAGAGAGTCAGTTGGAGCCCTCAATCACAAAATTGTCCAGTCCTGCGCTTATACACTTCTAAGAGGTAATACGGTGTCAGTTTCTTTTCTACGGAAATGTCTTATTGGCTCCTCTGGCAAGTGAATGGAATGTTTAAAATACTCTTTCAGTCTTCATAGCCCGTTAAAAGGGATGCAAAGGGGAAATGTTAGTTTGCTAAGAGTGAAATAGAAGCGGTCTGAGGCAGTTTGCTTGCCTTATATGGAACCGCTGCCTCATCTTTTACTTGTTTTTTCTTCATTTCCAACTGGATAAAAGTAGATAATGAGAAAATGAATTTTCCCTGTTAATACACAAATTTGGGCAGTAAGCACCATTCAGGCCACTGAAGGCAGCCTTACTTGTATCTAAAACAGCAACTTTAAATAAAAAAATAATTTGTTGGGTGTGTGTTTGTGCCAGGGCCTACCTCGGCATTTTATGGATGCTGAATTATTTTGAAAATTAAACTTTAGTTATAAATATATATCTGCATCCTTTCATATTATAAGATGCGAGCAATTTAAGTAACACTGAAATCCAAGCTCAAGCTCAGTCCCCGTCTTCACCAAAAAGTAACAAGCTTTTCAGCTTTTTGTGCCCTTTCTAGAATGTTCTCCTCACAGACTTAGTTTCCTATAGAAGAGATGTAGTTCTCTGTGTGTGTATGTGTATTTTATAAATAGAAACATCAATATGTTTCACTCTGCAGAGAGCTTTCCACATGAACGCTGTGCTCCCGCGTGGGCTGAGGGTTCTGACTCTCTTCCTTGAAATTTCTATTTTGTTTTCCGTTACAGGTAGCACCAAACTCTCTTTATTATTATGTATTAAAGCAGAACACGGGGTCTTTTTCTTTCCTTTTCTATTGTTATTAAGCATAAAGGTAAACATGGAGATTCTCCGGGTAGTTAGTGTTTTTGGCTTTCTTGGTGGTAGTAAGGAGATGCCGAAATTCAGCAAGACTAGTGGGGTAAATCACACTGATTTCAAAACCCGGTTCTAGAATTAGATTACAGACAAGGTTTATCTACATGGTACTCTCAGCACTGTGGGCTGGGAGAGGAGAGAAGATAAAAAGCTAAAAACACAAATTATAGCTACTGAGACCTCACTTCTGGGATCAGTCACATACATTCCAGACAATAAAAGGGACAACCGAATCAGAGGAAACACGTAGTCATTGTTTTCATTTCGGTTTCTTTGTGTGTTTAATTAGAAACCAGCAGAAAGCTCCTGTGGAGATGAGGGAAACCAACTCTTCTGAAGAGTGTGTTAGCGGAGCCCCATTTCTCTGTGGCGGCGCTCACATGCGGTGCTCCCCGCAGCCCCTGCAGCGGGCCCGCGCTCTGCCCTTGGGGTGGCGTGAGAACAGAACAGCAACAGTCGTGTTGTTCATCCTTTTCAAAGTAGTAGCTTTGCTGAGGAGGTTTTGTTAAAAGACTTATTCTCACATGAGCTAGTCAAGTGGTATGGAAATATTTATTTTTATTTTTTTAATACTAAATAATTTATTTATATATAAATTTCACATCTTTGTGATATCTGGGGTTCACCGCCTCCTCCCTGATTGTTCCCACCCTGTCCCCCACCCCCCAAAGTTACCAAGTTGTGTACTTTAATCTGATTGTTGGCTTGTTTTGACTTTTATTCATGGCTTTTTGTTTATCTTTCCCATGTCCCATATAGTAGTGAAACCATTTGGTTTCTTTTTCTTTTTGACTTGTTTCTACTAATATGATTTCTTCTAAGTCCATCCACGTTATCATAGAATCGTCCAATTTGTCGTTTTTAATTGATGAGTAATATTCCATTGTGTATATATACCACATCTTTTTCATCCAGTCATCTGTTTTCAGATATTTCGGTTGCTTCCATGTCCTTGCAATTATAAATAGTGTTGCAATAGACATCCGAGTACAGGTGTCCCTTTGTACAAGCATTGAGGTCTCCTTAGGGTAGATTCCCAAGGGAGCAATTGCTAGGTCATATGATAGTTCCATTTTCATTAATTTGAGGGCCCTCCATACAGCTTTCCATAGAGATTGGACCAGTTTACATTCCCACCAGCAGTGTAAGAGTGTCTCCTTTTCTCATCCTCCCCAGCACTTGTTGTTGCCCGTTTTATGGATGCAGGTCATTGGAAATGTCTAGAGAAAAAAGTTAAAGAAAATAAGCAGCGTCTCCTCCTAATACTAATTGACGCTTTGGCGCACATCTCCAGAGGGTGAACCCTGACCCTCCTGCGCATGCGGGTTTCCTAAAGTGGATGAGGCGCTGATGCGTCTCTATAGCTAACTCCTTCGGCTTTCACCCAACAGCAGTTTTTCTCTCATTCCTTAAGAGTGCTCATAGGCGTGACTTGTCCTCGACATTCACTAATCACTGTGGATCCCAGCAGCATATCTGACCACTTATTCACCCCCTGGGACCTGCACAGGTGACCTCTCTCCCCGCTATCTTCACCATGTGACCTACCTCAGGTCAGGCAGCTTGCCGAGCTCTAGGAGTGTGGTGTGAAGGGGACAGGCACCGTGGAAGGCCCTTCAACTTAGGTCTGCTGGAGAAAGCAGTAAGAAACAGCAACCCATGACTGACTTGGAGAGACTTTCTGGAGGAAGCATACGCCTGTGCTGAGAAATCACTGAGGAAAGGTAGGGGTTGACATGGCAGGAGGAAAGGAAGATATTAAGGCAGGAGGAACAGCCTTTACAAAGACTTGGAGTCCAGAGAGGTTCTGGTGGTTCTGTAGACATGAGTATGCTCCATGCAGCTGGAGCTGCTATTTTGGGAATGTGGAGATGACCCTGGGGTTTTGCAGTGACATTGGACTGGTCAGCAGTAATTTCTCCGCATGAATGTACATTATACCCAAAATCACCTGGTTAAGCTTAGACCTGGGCTTCACCCCAACACTGGAGAGGACCAAGTAAGTTCCCTTGGAAAACTGTAACTGTGAGCACACTTTCCCGCAGATGTCCACAGGGAGTCAGAATAGTTCAGTAGTGACCAGATGGTTTGTCTTGCTGCCCGGTGCTGTCAAGTGGGATGTGGTGGGAACTAAGTACCTCCAGCTGTAACTGTCCAGATACTTGTCTCCATTATCTAGACCTACTTGGTTTACGAGGAGTGGGTTGCACAGAATATACGTCCATGGGGAATACTAAAGTGCTAGTATTACAGATACTCTTGGCTGCATTGGAGCTGCAGGGGCACAATGAGGTAGATGGAAGTGAGCAGCTTGGCCATGCAGAGCCATGGATTTGAGGAGCAGGTATAGGTCTGAAATAAAGTAAGAAGGATGAGCGGTCAGCTGGGAGGATGGGTCAGCATGGAGAATAGAAGACCCAGCCTGAGAGAGGAAAGAGGGAAAAACACACAACTGGCTGAGAGCCACGCTGCCCAGGGAGATCTCAGGAAACAGACCACACAGAGCATGGCTGGGACCACAATTGAACATGTATGAGGCTGCACGAGGGACTGCAGGGCTCTTAGAGGTCTCCTGGTTACAACAGGTCCTTGGACTGGAGTCCTAGGGCTACATCTGAGAGCCTAAGTCGCTGGTTTTTCAACAGATAAGGCAGCTTGACTGTGGTGTGTCTCGGATAAGTAGTCTTTCTGGCTCTTGCTTCCTCTTTAAAATGGGCTTCTGACATGACCTACCAGAAGTGGGTAGTCTGTAAGGCTGGTGCTGGTCCACAGTGGGTGGCTGCACCCTCCTGGCCTCTCTTTGTGGCTTTGTTATTTGACTAGAAAGAAGAGGTGTGTGAAGCAAGAGCACCAGCATCTCTGGCCAGACAGGGCTCCTCTCCTGTTGCCCACTTACATCAGGGGAGGGACAAAACCCCCGAGCAGGTCATCTTTCCAGGTCTGCAAAGCGCAGTTCAGGCAGAGCTGCCCCAGCCCTGTTGGCAAGGCTGTTATGCCTGTGGGAGTGAGGGGCCAGACCTGTGTCAGCATCAGCGTCACTGGCTTTGGAAGACCCAGGAACAACCATTACACTTCTGACCTCTATGGCGGGGATCAGAAGGTTAACACAGGGAATCTGGAATAATTTATAATTTACAATTTCCTCAAGGTGACTGTGAAAGGGTTTTTTTAGAACTCCCCTCCAACACACTCCTAAGGGAAATTCTGGTAAGTGAAATAAAGCTAAGAGCCTCCTTGCTTTCTAAATTCTCTGATTCCCTGAACTTTGTGGTTGAAATAGCCACCCCACCCCCATGTTGAGTAAGGATATTGGGTGCCTAGCAGGATACAGAGGAAGTTGAACTAACATATCTTTGATTCCCTTCTGAACCCCAGTAGTCAAGTTGGGAGCACATTGTTCCAAGATCCTGAGAAAGGACTTGCAAATGAATTTAATTCCAGTGAGTGATACCACAGGTAGCTTGCGCATGAGAGAGAAATGTTTATTGACTATATATCACACTGAGAAATAGAAAAGATAAATATTTGTGCTTCCACTGAGACACATTTAAAATTCCCAAACACCCATTGTATAATCTGCTAAGCAATTTGCCCAACTGTTTTGCATTTTTTCCAGAACAGGTGATTATAATGATATGTATTCTAGTCTGTGTGGATTTGTTATTGGTGATTACTTGTGGTTGTTATTTATATGTTGTTGGGTCTCTTTATTTTTTTGAGGGGGTGGTAACAACTTAATGGAAATCACATTTAAGGTATTAAAATAAATCACTTATGATTTTGTTAAAGTCAGAGTTGATTTGTTTCCTCCACTGACAAATATACAAATTCACGATCTTGTGTTTGTGAGCCAACTACAACGAGGTTGTAGAAACTCTACTTTCGAACTCATGGAAATGGGTTTCTTGTTTCACCAACACAGCAATTGATGAAATTACCACACCTAGATAGAGTTAAGTTACAGTGAAATGCATGTCACTCAGTTAAGATCAAATGGATTCTTCCTTTGATGTGCAGGAGGCACTCAGGACCTTAGCAACTTGGGGGTCCCATTGGCCACTCCTGGCTCTGGAGCACAATAGCGATACTGCACAGTGGAGTGCTGTGACAGTCTAGTGTCTGGAGTGCATCTGCCATGCATCTTGCTCACTCCCCATTTCCATGTTCAGAGAGAGTTTGGTCTGAAAAGAACTACGTGTATTGCAACGTCTTAGGAACATGTACCTAATCAGTGCATAGGTGATGGGATTAAGAAGTCACAGAGAGGTAAAGGACCAGTGATAAAGGTTCTAAATTCAGCCTAGACGTGAATAGGGTCTTGATGAAATGAAGGCAGTAGAGGTAAAAGGGAGGGGGAAAAGGTGACCAAGAAAGGTTTCATGGGAAGGGAAAAGGAATCAGAGACATTCAAGTTTTAAGGCAGCGGGACTATTTAGGTGGGAGAGAAACTGGCCTCTGGCTTATTGCCTGAGAGACTGTAGTCAGCAGGCATCTTGCAGTGGACACCCTGTCCTGCTGAGAGTTTTGTGGGTGGAACCCAGCTGCTCATGGAACATTCCCTTTGTATTGCAGTAGCCTCCACTGTTCTCTTTCCCCAGAGCTCGCTGAGAGCACAACCCTTGCTGTTCACTGTTAGGTTCCTGAAGTGCTTGGCTCAGACGAGGCACACAGCAGGCCGCGGTGAAAAGTTTGGAAAAGGAAGAATGTGGCCAGGAAATAGAAGGAAACAAAGTAGGAAAAGGCATTTATTCCTTGGTGTTTGTCTTAAAAATTCACAACTGAAAGGAACAAAATCTAGAACAAAGTCTTCATTTACAAAATGGTAGCGAGGAAGCAATTTATCCAATCAAGGTCAAAGTCAAGCAGTGAGAGACAGTGGTAGGGACAGAAATGGGCTCCTCCCTGTGTGCGGTTCAGCTCCCAGCTTGCGAGCAGTCCTGCCTGCTACAGGCAGAGCAGTGTAGGTTTTAGTTCTCTGAGTGAACAGAGGAGCAGCTGCGTGAGAAATATCTTTTAATAAGAAGAGCGTGGGCCATGATGACTAACCGTGCTAGGTTCAAACCCATTAGACAGACCGTAGAACACCACTTCATTTCTAGAAAATTGCAGTTTCAAAATTACTACTTGTAAATGTTTAAAGGATAACACAATCACATGATTTGAAACTTTCAAAGAATTAAGAACTATCAATAACTAGGAAGTGAGAAGTCTGCCTCCCCTGCCTTATGCCCCAGCAGGGCATTGAGTGCCATGTAAGCACGTACTTCGAAAGTTTTTGTGAATCTTTCTATTTCTTTATGGTTCTGCAAGTCAAATGTGAATAACTATGACCCTTCTTTGTGGTTCACAAAATATAGCCTATTACAGATACTGATCTACGCATTGCCTTTTTAACGTAAAGTATACATTAATATAAAAGCCCTCATATTCATACAAAAAGAACTACCTTCACTCAGCCACAAAGTATTCTATTAGTCAGAAGCAACATAATTTAATTAAGTGGCCCCTTATTGATAGATATTTGGGTTACTTTTAATCTTTTGTTGCTCAAAAAAATGCCCTAATGGCTAACACTGTACATACACCAAGGGTTAGTGCATTTGTAATTTTGACATATTGCCAATCACTCTACTAGTGGTTGTACCAATTTACATTCGAGTCAGCAGTCTGAGAATACCTGCTCCTTCACAGCTTCGATATCGATGTGTTATCAAACTTCAGGATGTTAGCCAATCCGATGGGCGAAAAATGCTATTTTAAGGTAGTTTAATTTGCATTTCATTTAGAAGTGAGATAGAGCACTTTTAAAATGAAAATGGAAGCACAGAGAAAAACTAAAATAGCACTCCCTCCTCTTAGCAAGATGGATGGGCAACACACGGTTGGCCCTAGAAGCAGAGCCCTCAGTTGCCACTGAGCATCAGTTGGAGCAGCCCATCCCTTGGTGCCCGCTTCCCAGGGCATCTCTCAGCCCTGCTGACACTTTTCACCATTTGACAGGTGAGAAAACTAAGGTCTAGAGACCATAATCTTCCCCATATTGGGTCAGGGCAGATCAAGGGCTTGAATCCAGCTCTGGAGCGCTCCCGCAC
Source organism: Uropsilus gracilis (assembly GCA_004024945.1). Lineage (NCBI taxonomy): Eukaryota > Metazoa > Chordata > Mammalia > Eulipotyphla > Talpidae > Uropsilus > Uropsilus gracilis. The sequence goes on along the minus strand of PVHY01008457.1, from coordinate 23,512 downwards.
CCCAGTCACCACCACTGCCTACACGGGTGAGGCTTGATGCAGGGACTTTGAATGAGGTCATTTGTATGTAGTTCTTCTCCGGTTGGATTTATGTTCTTCTCCCTGGCCCAATCAGCTCCCAGTTCTATGCCTGGTTTGGAAGGACATATTTTTTTTCTTTAATGTAGGTCTAGTTCATTGCTTTACCCTATAGAATTTTAAAATGCAGCAAGTTTACTCTTGGGTGGTCTTTCCCTCTCTGCTCTTTACCTCTTCCTGCTGGGGAAGAGGTAAAGTGATAGATGCCACTGTGTTTGTAGCAAATTATAAATGTTGGCTTGTTTCCTTTCTCACCTTCATGTAACTATGGGGAGCGCAGCAATGGGCTACATAATGATAATTTTAAAAAGCAATTAGGGGAAAATTGATTGTTTTCTTGATGATATATGAGGGATTAATTCAACATAATCATGTGAGGCCAAAATAACAGCAGGTAATTGACATCTATGCTCCTTATTAACCACAACTGGACTTTTCCAAAATTACCTGAGAAAAGCTAAGTGCAACCAAGCGTCAATTAACGACAGAGATACGGTCTAGGAAACGTGGTTTCATGATTTTATCATTGTGTGAATATCACAGCATGAAATCACACAAACTTAGGTGGGGCCTCCCGCATACCTAGCCTGATGTGACGGAAGGGTGCTTATGTGGTGCATGCCTGTAGAACTGTTATACTGAATGGACAGAAAATGGCAGAGTTCTCTAGCTATCTAGAAGAGTGTCTATATACCAAAGGCAGTGTGAACTGCTAGCTAACCACAGCAGTGGCACTCACTGTATCAGAATCAGATCGGGAGCCCTGTCAGTTACAGCTGTCTGTCTAGAAACCTCTCTCGGCTATTAGGTGATGAAGGTGTGCTGGCCTCTTCTCTCCAGGTCTCTTTGCTTTGGAGATTCTCCCAAATTCTTTTGATCTCATAATTGCAATCTAGGCATCTACCTCTGTCCCATCAGCCACATCCTGAATCCTCTCCATGGTAACCCAGGCAACACTTGCAGAAAGGGCTTCTGCCTTCCCCATCTGGAGCACAGCTCTTCCCCTCAAGCCTCAGTGCCTGCTGATGGAAGGAGAGTTCTGTGAAAGCCAGGGTCCAGCGCCCTGAAATCTGCATCCCTCTGGCTGAGCATCACTATTCTGTATCATAGATACCCTGGAAAGCAAGCCCAGTCATGCAATTAAAAAGGCATCCTTTACATGTCTTGAATACAGTTGGTTTTGAACAATAAGGAACTGCCATTCACACCGTGCCTTTCATCTCATTCCAATGCTCACCTCAGGAGGAAAAATCTGGAAGGAAACGGAGAGAAAGAGAACTTAAGACTAAAGTGCTTCTGATTTTCATCATTTCCATTGTGAACAACCTCCTTTAACTTCCCTTGGCTTCATGTTGCAATTACCTGCAGATTTTTAAGAACAGAGATGCTTGAGTCCCATCCCCAGAGATGTTGATACCACATGATTGCTCAGCTCACATCCCTGGCTAACTGTGGTCTTCATTAATAAAGGCATAGTCTTTAATAAGATCTAGAAGCCTCTGTCTGTGCCTCCTCCCATTCATTCTGTTGTTATTTTCTATTGTTGGGACAGCAAGCCTATTTCTGTCCATTATTTTGGCCTTAAATCTTTCCTTTGGCAAAAAAATTTGTCAATGGCATTCTTTCTACCTAGAATGTTATTATTACTAGTGATATACTAGAACCAGTTTTAGTGGTTACTAGACAATTCTTTCACACTTGACTCCAAATGCCCCTACCACAAATGCCCTCAGCCCAAAGACAGTGGATCCCTTCTCAAAGACAGCTTACCTTCTCAAAGCACTCTTGGTTTTTCTATTTTACTGCCTAATATGAGGATGCTTATCAAAAAAAATTTTTTTTGGCTATTTCTACTCCATTGGGTTTCATCTCTAATTGCACCTCTGGATTCCAGCATCTAATAATTGTTCAGTAAGTATGTATTCCATGAAGCGATATATACCATCCATCTGCCTGTGTAGATCATCCTCATTTTCTGAGCCTCATTTCCTTCCCAGTATTGAGAAAATCACCAATCTATCTGCCTTTGAATTGCTCCTCTGGTCCCAATTCAGTGATCCATGAAGTTTGTAGAGCTAGCTGAAGACGGGAACAGGAGCGGGCCCCAAGTCACTGCCTCATTGAAACAGCAAGCCCTTGAGCCTCTCCTGGCTGAATTTCCCTTGTGGCCCCTTTGGGATGCAGTTGGGACACAGCCTCTGAACCCCTACCTTCCAGATTCTCCGTCTAAGGTGGAGGGTTGGGAAGGAGGAAGATCTGGCCCTTTTCTCCCTCCCTGGGAACATGATCATGAACAAAAACAGGACAAGTAGGATTATTTTTCTCTGATGAATGTTACATCTTACAAAGCAGCTTCTTAAGTATTTAAGCAATCATATTCATTCTACATGCAACAGTAGTTTCATTATATACAGTGAACATTCTTCTAAATGTTAATGTAGCATTGGCCTGAGAACCTCACACTTGCAATAAATAAACTAAGATAGGACCTCATGTTAGTGAAAATGTTGAGCCTAGTTCTCTCTGCTGAGAGAAAGCAAAGCCTTATATTATAAAGAAGGCAGCCTTTGAAGTCTGAATGCTCTGGGTTTAAATCCTAGCATGTTAATTGGGAATTTTAAGAAATTATTTAATGTTACCAATTTCTGCTTTATAGCATTTTTAAAAGATCAGGTGAACAATAATATAACAACTGGTTAGTTTGACATGCTTCTATTATATTGCATGTAGTCATAGTGTGTAGTAGTAAGTACAGACACAGTCAATACTTGATAAATGGTAATTGCTAGGATTATAAATTCTTTATCTTCTAGTTTAGTAATAAAGCTTACTATGGATCCACTGAAAAACTGACTAACATTCACCCTTCATTCTGTAACTATTACTTGGGCCCCCACTATGCTTCAGGAAGTATTTTTAGTGCTATATTTTGGTGAATAAAATAGGTTTGGCTTTGCCTTCATAGATTTTAAAGTTCAATGCACCACAGAAAATCAAGTAAGCAAACCAACTAATATTCAGCCATGCAGCGGTTAACAATGGGATGCCTCTTAAGAAATGTGTTCTTGGGCAATTTCATCATTGTGCAAATGTCATAATATATAATTGTTATTTACATGGCCTACCCAATTGCACACCTGGGCCATCGTCATCTGTGCAGTTTGCTGTTCACCCAAACGTGACAAGTGATGCATGATGTATACTGGGACCCTTTGCTTTTCGAAAGTTCACATTAGGCCACTTCCTTTTTAAAAAAGGATCTTCGTTAATAACTGCTTTTGCTAACTGAAAGAAATTCAGGGATTTTCACTTATATGGTAAAAAGTGAAAGCAAAGGCAGTGCTCAGTACTGGTTTTGCAGCAGCTATTTCAGAAGCAGCATCGACCCAAAGCAGCCAGAGTGACCCCTGCCAACCTCCTTCCCAGGCACTCGTTCACTCATGTCTGTGTGCTCATCTCATTCCTGCGTTTACTTTATGTCCATGTTACTTGAGGTTTTATGTGTAAATTGGCAATGATGTACTTTTTGAGTTTGGGACTGCTCAAAACATTCTCCATGTAGATTAATAATAATTGCTTCTTTGGTTTATGTCATTTCAGTTTAGAAAAGGGTTGTATAGGAAAGGTCTGCTCTCAAATGGCAGCAGAAACCTAGTTATAAAATGTGTTAAGTGTCACAGAGAAACAAGCTGTTTGCTCAGAGAGGGAATGGCAAAGAGGCAAAGAGGGTCTACATAGATGAAATAATCACAGAACCGGCTGGTGAACAGCTGTAGCTCCTCGGCTACATCCCTGCTCATTCCTGTCCCTAATCCCATAACAAGGTATCAGAAATGTCCCACCAAGCACCTTGTTTATCCATTATAATATTTTACCAATTTCCTGATACATTTTACAAAGCTCACCTAACTCATGCTCTAATCTGACTAAAAATGTTGAGTGTAGAACACATCCTCAATCTATAACTCACTACGGTGGGGGGTGGGGGAGCCCCTTAAGCTAAATGTTAGCAAACTAAATACAGCGGCATCTGAATAGAATAATCCACCACAACCAAGTGAGTTTATTCTGAAACTCCCAAGGTGGGTTGACATAAAGTAACCTGTTAATATAAGTCATTCTATCAGTTGGTTAAAGGAAAACACGTTATCCTTACTGCCTACAAGTAGAAAAATCCTTTCATTCTATTCAGCATTCAGAATGAGACTTTTCTTTATAACTCATTGCTGTGATGTATTTACTTGCAGTTCTAAGGCTCTGAGTAGTTCACATAATGATTAAAGGAAGTAAAGCTTCAAGATTAAGGGGAGAAAGTATGCAGGGGTGGGGGCAGGTACAAACTGACCTCTTCTGGGTTGGTTTAGGTTGCATCAATCTCCATAAAACTCAAAAACAATATAAGCACCATTTCTGCCCAGTTCATGCAGTATGCTTAACCCACAGCTGAGACAGAGCTAACGGATGTAAGCCCCCAAAGGCTGTGACTGCTTACTAGTGACACGGTTTATGCTAACATCCAACTGACTGACAGCCTCCATTTCTGAAATTAATTACTTTTCTTCTGGAGTTAAATTTGCTGATGATGCTTCTCACAAAAATATGAGGTCTTTACATAGCAAATGCTCTAATTAAATAAGAATAAAGGCAGAAAACTTTCAGACCTAAATGAGATACATTTATTCTGTGCATGTGGCTGAATCTTTAATAATTTGAAATGTAACAGTCTGTTCCCTCCTGGGATACTTATGATATCTTGCTCTTTCCTGTATTTGCATCTATCTCCCATCTAATGTTTATTTATGACTGTGGTGAAGAGGAGAGATGTGTTCACTCATTCTTTCCCCACCAACCCCTGCCCAGTCTCCCAACCCCTATAGACAGAATTATATTCCCACAAAATTCATGTGTTGAAGACCTAATCCCCAAGATAAAGCTTTTAGAAGGTGATAAAAGTTAAAAGATGTTATATGGGCAGGGTCTCAATCCAATAGGATTGGTGGCCTTATAATGAGAAAAACAGATTTGTGTGTGTGTGTGTGTATGTGTGTGTGTGTGTGCATGCACATGCATTCTCCCCCCCACCCACTATCTTGCTGCATGCATTCACAGCATGGAAAGTCCATGCGAGTGCTCAGCAAGAAGGTAGTCATTTGCAGGCTGGGAAGAGGACTCTGAGCAGAACTTGGCCATGTAGATATCCCTATCTCAGAATTCCAGTGGCCAGAGTTGGGAGAAAATACACATTATTTAAGTCACTCAGTCTGTTTTGTTATGGCAACCTGAGTAGATCCAGAAATGGAGAGGAGAGAAAGGGGACTGGGAATAACTGGAAAAAAAAGATCAGCTTTCTCTTCATTTTCCAGTTTAAACACCCTACTCTATTCTCATAACAGGGCTCACGGGAGAAGAATGCTGGATTATTTGTGTCCCTTGAACTGGTTTCTAGGGGATTGAGGTTTGTTTACATTTCCCTGCTAGGAACCACAGTTACCACTGTTTCTGAAAATCAACAATTTCACATTCCTCCTCTCTTTCACTCTCTTCATGTGGAGTTGCATGTAGAAGCATGAGCACCTGGTGTTACTGATAACTGGCAAGAAGTACGAAGGACTGAGCACCCTCAGTAATGAGTACTGGGTCAGGCCCCATGGCCCCATCAACCCCTTTAATCCTTTTATCAGCTGCACCAGGAGACACACAGAAAGCACCCCTGTGACACACACACACACACACACCTCCTTTCAGTAATAGAATTGTTGTCCTTTGAAGCTAATGCATTTAGCACAGTTTTCTGCCCATAACATGATGTGCTTGAGTCAAGTCTTGGCAAAGTCAAGAACAAGCAGGCACCGAATTGATTTCCAAACAACGAGGCTTCTATCAACTTCTACTCTCCCACCTCTCCCTTCACCCTCTCCCCACTTCCACCCCTGACTGCAGGCCTGGATCCATTAGACAGAGGAAATGAAGGTACTTTTGGGCTCATAGCCCCAAAGGTTGCTTTTTGATGTATTAGGGAGAGTCAGAGAAAGAAGTCTTAAAAAGAGAATATGTCAAATAAGAATCTCTGAGGTGCAGATTAATTTTGTTGGGGATGAAAGGATTAAATTAAGAAGAGGGGTGCTCACTGAACCCTGGAGGAGAAAAGTGACTGGCAGAACTGGGATCTAGATGTTGGTAGATGCCCCCCCCCTCTCTCTCTCTCTCTCTCTCTCTCTCTCTCTCTCATTCTCTGCATTTTCCTTCTCTCTTTCCATCTACTAGTTGACTGTTGGGTTCTGTAGTAGAGAATATGCCCCACATCATCATAGCTAAGTGTTGTCCCAGCTAATCCAGAGAATTCAGGGCTAATTTTTATTTCTATTCCTGCACTCCTGGGACAGAGACTTGATTGGCCCAGCATGGTTGAACCTCCTGCCCTTGGTCAAAGTCAGTATGGTCCCACAAGACAGTATCACAGAATGACTAAGTCAGTGGATTTGGGACAAAAAGACTTTTCCCAAAGAAGTATATACCATCGGAGAAATAGAGAAAGGAGCTCACTGACGGAAAGAAGTGGCTAATAGAAGGAAATGACTGTTGGAAGGAAGTAGACTGACCAACTTTTGTTGAGTTATCCTTATTGTGTTCTGGAAGAAAGTATTCTCTGAGCACCCACTTGAAGAGACCAGACAGACCTAAAGGAGGCAGTTTCTCAACCATGTGAAACAATGTTTGCTCAAAAGTTCACTTATGCATCTCAGATGCAGTTCTCTCAAGCCTGGAGGGTGATGGGGGTCTGTGGCAGTGATGAGGAAACTCAGGTTAACTGCGACAAGCATTCTACATTGTTGATAGTTTTGCCTGATTCCAGCTGCTCATCAACCCTTTATGATAAATAAATGCTGAGAACACTTCCTGGGGGATGGAGGGGATTGCAGTGGCAGCAACAGCATGAACAAAGGCCTAGCAGTGGGAAAGCCTATTTGTGTAGGGGGGCATCAGGTGGTGGTCTAAATGCAACAGAACATACTTTGGAAAGGGTAGTATTTGTAGGGGAAAAGTTTAATAAGAGTGGAAATGAGTTAAATCACCATTTATGTCCTTGTTTGTGACCCCCGAGATTATGGCAGGTTCTGGAATTCAGCAGTGGGGATAAAGAGATGAATGAGATCCAATTTTGAGCAGTCCACTGTCCAGTGGACAAAAGAGTGACAGAAGCGTATGCATCAGGCACATTCCCCACACATTTCAGCGACTGAAACATCACCTGTGGATGCTGACTGGTTTCGCCACGGCACATAGAGAAGACAGACTGTTAAACGCAAACCATCATTATTGCAGCTCCAAAATGTCTATATCATTTTAAAGGGACCTGGGAGATTCTTAAAATAAGTCTGACCATCTGATAACCAAGACTTAGGGGATTTGAGGATCACTTGTTATTCCCAAACAGGAGCAGGCTGAAGACACTAATCTGAAGTACCAACTATGTCTAATACTCCAAAAAAGTTGATGCCATGCCATTGGGCAACAGCTTTGCAAGGCTGCTCATATAGAATAAATCTCATTTTTAATAAAAATGTATCTTTAAGATATACACAACGATTACCCTAGAAATAGATTGGGCTGTCTATTATATTGATATATACACAATCTTGGAAATTTGTCTCCAGTGCCTGTTTTACTATATACCAACAGAATTTAGAGCACCATAAAAATAGTTTATAGCTTTCAGGCAGCACTGTTCCTATTTCTTATGCGAATACATTGGCAATGTGGTGGAGGCTGTCATTCATTCCTGGCACTTAAATGTTTTTCACAAATAGTTGCTGCCTTAAGAAAGTATCACCAAATAAAATGTGTTTATTTGGTTCTTTGGTGATGTGTCAGTAGACATTAACATAAAAACTTCCTTGTCTTGAGGTACTACAGCCCCTTCGGAATGTTTTCAAGGGGAGTTGGCAGATCTCTAAGGATCCATCAATGGAGATGGGAAGGCACATCTAGGGGAAGATTACCTCTTAAGAGGATGGCTCTGTCTGTTGGCCACTTCATCTTTATTGGGAAGGAGGGAGCACAGTAGAATTTTATGAAGATGTACCTTCATCTGTCCAGGGGAGGTGCGCCACGTCCCTGTGGCTCACGTCTCTGCCAGCTTGGGAGGCAGACTTTGCAGAGCACACGTGCCTGGGGTAGTAAGCTGGGGTCCCTCCAAGCAAAATCAGTCCTTGACAACTTCTTCACCTGCTGGCTGTGTTTGAGGAGGAGAGATATGTATGCTTCACAGAATGAGTCACCTGCAATCTACTTTCATAAGGAGGCTGCTAGGACATGGAAGGTAGATGTTTGCTTCTGTAAATGAGTTTGGCTGCCCAGCTGTCTTGCCTGAAGTGGGCCACCGATGCAATCACTGTCGTATTGAAGAAAGTATCAATTACGTTCCTATAAACCTCTTCCTTGCCTTCCTTTTCTTTGTAGCATTTAACATTTGAATATGCTATTTTTTTCATTGTTTATTGTTCACCTTTCTCCACAAGAATGTAAACCTTATAGAGACAAAGGGTTATATTCTTTTTTTTCTCCTCCACTACCTCTGTCTTCAGTGTTTGGGACATGATTGGCTCAAGGCATATGCTTAGTAAATAGTTTTTAAACAAATGAAAAGGATAATCTTAAGTCTTGATAATAGCCTTAATTTCACTTATTTTTAGTGTAGTAATTTGAGTCATGCAATTTAATATTCCTGTATTTTCAAATTAAGGAAATAATAAATGAATGTAGTTTTGATGTAAAGAGTTAAAATATACCTAGAACCCGAATTATGGTGTTAGGTAGATACCATTTTACAGTGAAATGAACAAAGGCTTCCCCAGGAAATGACTGATTCCAGGCCTGGGGAAATGAGTTAAGGCTAAGACCTGACATCTCACTGTCCAAAGAACAAGGAAGCTCTCAGAGACTACTTGAGTTGTAGCAAAGGGTTTATGAGGTCCCCTGTAGGCCACCCACTGGCCAAAGATGGGGCAATTTAAGTGTAAAAAGAATAACTGCAATAGACTGGAAATCTTTAAGTCCTAAAATCCATTAGTTCATAACGGCATTTTTTTAAAGCATCCCAATTGGTCAGCTGCCAATGGTATTAAAGAAAAGAATTGAAAAGACTTTGCTTTCAGCTCAGGGATATAGAGAGCCAGTTGCCACTCAGACATTGCATTGTTCCCACTCAGACAGCAGCCAGAAAGCTAGGTCCGCTGCAAATAAATGGCTTTTCTGGAATTTTCCGAGAACTAAGGTCAAAGGAGCATAACTAATGTGAATTCTGTTGTCCAAAACAAAGTACACCAGACAATGAAGGAGATGGCTATATTCGGACTACGCCAGAGGGAGCAGGGAGCCCACCCAAAAGACAGAGCTCAGAGTCTTTTGGGGGTGGTGGTTCCTGAGGCTTTGGATGGGGAACAGGTTAGGATTTACAGGTAGGATTGTTTGGCAGTCAGAGAAGTCTCGGCTTGTTAAATGAACCAGAAATATTTATTTCTCTGTCTAGCTGGTTTCTGGGGGATAACAGTTTCTAACTTCAGCTATTTACTTACGCTGTTTAGACAAAGAACAGCAACGAGGGGTGAAAGCAAGAGAGTGTATGGCTGACTGAATCTATCAGCTGGTTAAGGAGGTGAACTAAGTTTGTGTTCGCCCAAGTCTCAGCAAGCAGGCTTCTTCCAGAATGGTCTGCCAGCTATGACCCAAAATGAGGTGGGAAGTATCAGTGTAAGCCTTTTCCTGGAACACGCAATGGTGTGGGGCAGAGCAGAACGGAGCAGGGCAGGGTTCTGCTTGGATCTTAACCTTAGCTACTTAATTGGAGCACTGGGCTCAGATGAGGTTCAGCAGCATCATCTTCGGGAGCTGGAGGTCTGTGCCATGTCTCCCCTTGCAGCAGCTTACCTGGGCAGACTGGGGTTTGTGGGCTGAAAAAGTGCTGCACCTGTGCCCTGATAACATGGGGCTGGCTTTGCTGATGGAAGAGCCTAGGTTTCCAGCTGCACCTCAGGCCCTCAGACAGGCTGGGAAGTTGTCTGCAGCTGGGTCGCAGTGATACGCACAAAGTTGAGCTCGCAAAGTCTTGGGCAGTGGTTCACACACAAATGGGTGAGCAGCTCTTTGTAGTCGGGGTGGCCTGGGGAAAGAGGCTGTGTGAGGACCCGGTTCAGGAGGGCCTCTTAGGAGTGGTAGTCTCTTCAGCCTCAGGAAGTTTTGGCTTCCATTTCTTTCAATATCCTACTAAGCCTTAATTGCCCTTTGTAAGGAGTCTAAGTTGCGTTTGAAGGGACTTTAGTCTGTCAGGAGAGGATGTTTTCCCTTCTTTAAATAGCCATGCCCTAAATGATGAACAGAACTATGAGAATCATAATGGATTGTTTGAAACTATGTTCCTTTGTGCTAAGACTGAGCAGGTCAATTGAATTCTTTCCTGAGGTGTTTTCATCCTCAGAACCCAGTAGGAAATTGTTGTCTATATATGGTATCAGAACTGAATCATCAGAGAAATTTAGACTTCTTCAAAACTGAGGACCTGGGAAGTGTAAGAGGGGATTCCAGTGAACCCCTGGGACATGGCTGTCCAGTTAACGTGGTCTCCCTCTGCAGCTAAGGGCAAAATAACGGGCTACATCAGCAGCTTCTTTCACTCTGAAGTGTTCTCAGAATCTTCTTGGACGTTCTGAAATTTTCCTGTTCTTTGTATGATTGAATTATGAGTCAGTTTGAGGTATGACCATTTACTTTCCTGCCCCCCCCATTTTAATCCTCTCAGGTTTATTATGGGAAAATGGATCCTACTAGAGTCTTTCCATATCAGTTCAGTTCACTTCACCATTCAGTGCTTAGCTTCTGAGTACCAACCAACATGTGTACAGATTGATGTAGATCAGGCAGTCCTACAGGTAGAACTGCAGGTCTTTGGACAGCAAAGACTCCTTAATTCTTCTACGAATATATGTTGCCCTGTTGCCCTCGTTTGGGCTTAGAGAGATCTTGAATTACAGGTCTTAATTCCATTTGGTAATCAAAGGCTTAAGTTCTACAGTTGTTCAGCTCATGGGAGGGGTCATTCTTTACAGGCAACTGGCATACTAGGGTTCTAGGAAAGTTAGGGGGGGAGGAAATGGAAGGGAGGATGTTTTTTAACTTTTTATTTTGGATTACTGCACATTCCCATGAGTAGTAAGGAATAAGACAGAGATCCTATGCCCATCCCCCTGTAGGCCCAGTTGGTAACATAGTGTATAAGCCTGATATCACAGACAGGAGACTGATATTGGTAAAATCCACTTTCTTATTCAGATTTCACTAGTTTTCTTGCATGAGTATGTGTTTAGTTCTCCGAGACTTTGTCACACTGTCCCAGATAGTTGGTTGTTACTTCTTTGCAGCCATAGTTCCCTCTGTCACTTTTCCTCCTTTCCCTAGTGACCACTAATCTGTTTCCAGCCCCACAACGTTGTTGTTTCAAGATGGCTACATAAATGGAATCACATGGTATGCACCTTGCGGATCTCATCAAAATTCCCTTGACAGCTACCCACCTCGCCACAGGTGCTACCAGTTTGTTCCTTTTTACTCCTGAGTAGTGCTCTGCAGCATGCTACAGTCTGTGAAGGCTGTTGGGTTGTTTCCAGTTCAGAGTTAGTTCATGAAACTGCTATGAATATTTGCATATAGGTTTTTGCATGAACATAGTTTTTCCTTTTCTGGGATAAAGGTACAGGAGTGCAATGGCTGGGCTGATTGGTAAGGGCTTGTCTAATTTTGTAGGAAACTGCCCAACTCTCTTCCAGGGTGGTTGCACCATTTTACACGCTCAACTGTAAACCCATTTATTGACATCCTTTAAATATAATCACACCAGAGTGTGTCCTAGCTATAAACCCGTGACTTGTGGCACCCTCACACCTTTGCTAGATAACACCCCCATTCATCAACAAAGTCTGGGTGACTAAATTCATCAGTATTCAAGAGCTCTGTGTACTCTGACCTCAGACTTGTTAATGTCTAACATCTTTATTTCTTCCTTTTCAGAAAAAAAAATAGAATGATATCTCATGAGATTAATTGACATTTCCCAGAATCTAGTCACAAGTCTATGGCCTTATAGTTTTCTTCTTTGGTGGTATTCTGTCCTCCTATCCAAATTTTTCTTGGGCTCTTTCTTCTCTGTCCAGTGATTCTTACAGCAAGGATAATAAAATTTTGTCAGATACAAACTTTTGCAATTACATTTCTGGTTTGGTTTTTCACAGGCTTCGTGAAACCTTTTTAAGAATACAGATTGTTTTAATATAGTCAAATGTATCAGAATTTTCTTTTATGGTTGATGCTCTTGTGTCTGTTCCATAGTATATTCAAAACTTTTGTACACATTTTCGGTTAAATCCACTTGAAATTTATTTTAGACCTTAGGTACAACTCCAAAGTCACTTTTGTCCAAATAGATAGCCTGTGAATTTCAATCTAAAGTAGAACCAATGGCTATAAAATGGAAAATATTATATATGTGTCCTCAAGAAAATAAAAGAACTCATGAGGACTGAGATTGATTTCCCATAACTGTCTGATTTTCTTAAATGATAGGGAGTTGGTCAGAGACTGCTTCTTATCAGTTGGGAAGTTTGGGTTATGGTTCTCTGAAGCATATATAAGAAATGGCCCAGGTCATATTGGTCTCACAAATGAGCTGACTTGAGCTTTGTTTGTATGACAGAAATGGTTTTTCTTCCTAGGAAATTTTCAGATCTGATCTTCATTGGTGTTTTTGTTTTTCTGTTTTGGTTTTATTTTGGCAGGCTCTAGCTGCTCTTTCCTCTCTTTATAGCCCCTGCTCTTAAGTCCACCTTACTCCAGAATCTCAGGAGACATGCCTGTAGTTTACTATAGTATGCATGCCCTACTTGTAGTTTCCTTGATATTGCAGAGTAAACTTTACATATATATTTATATAGATAGATATAGGTTATATAGATATTTATATAGATATATACATATTAGATATATATTATAAATATATATTATAAATATATATTAGATATATATTATAAATCTATAATATATATAAATATATAAATATGTATTTATTATAGGTAAATATATAATATATAAATGTAATATAAATATATATATAAAACACTGTGTGCCCTGGGGTTCTCCCATTTCCTTAACACCTATTAAGCATCTTAATCTTTTGTGCCATCTGCCTCCCTCGTTTTCTTCCTCTCCCCCCCATGGTTCAGTTCCGTTATCTGTTTTTAATTTTTCTTATTTATCTGTGTGTTTTCCTCCTATATCCTTCATATAAGTGAGACCATCCCATATTTCTCTTTTTCTTTCTGCCTTATTATTTCTGCTAATATGAGCCCTTCTAGCTCCATCCATGTTGCTGTAAATGACTTATGTTTGTTCTCTTTCATTGATGCGTAATATTCCACCGTGTACATATACCACATTTTTTTCCAGCCAATCATCAGTTTTGGGGCATTTGGGTTGTTTTCATATCTTGGCAATTGTAAACAGAGCTGCAATAAATATGCATGTACAAGTGTCCTTTTTAATTAGTGTTTTCTTGTCTTTTGGGTAGATTCCCAGTAGTGGGGTTGCCGGGTTGAATGGTAATTGCACACTCAATTGTTCGAGGGTCCTTCCCATAGTCTTCCATAGTGGCTGGACCAGTTTGTACTCCCACCAGCAGTGTAAGAGAGTTTCTTTTCCCCCCCATCCGCACCAACACTTGTTGCCCATTTTATTTATACAGGCCATTCTTACTGGCGTAAGATGGTTCTTAGAGTAAACTTTTTAACACAACTTTGAGCTTCAGTTTATCTCTATTTAGGCAGGGAATTCCGTACTCCATTGCCAATGAGGTCAGGTTTATTCACTTAAGTGTGGTTCTGCATCAGGGTTCTCAGTTCTGTTATCAATCACATGCTAATTACATGCTATTTTCATTACTTCAGCTATGTAAGTCATCTTAATACTGAATCAGTAAATCTACCCTCCTATCCCAAGAGCATATATCTTTCCCAAGAGCATATATCTACTCTTGCTCTTCCATGTAAACATTTTGAAATGCCATACATATGAGATTTCATAAATATCTGGAAAGATTGCATTGCACTGAAGCTCTATAAAGGGAAAAGTATTTTTATGATTATAGTCCCCTAACTATATTATACAATCACACTGTTTATCAAGTCTTTATGCATGTCTTTCATTACTATTTGCTAGTGTACTTCCAAAAAGTTTTGAACATCTTTTAGTTTTATATATGTAGCATATAATTGGTTACTATTGTAAGCTGTCTTTATTAAATTTTCTAAAAATTAGCAAGTAAAAATGCAATTAAATTGCTAGGACATGTGTTGTCCTCAGCAATCTCTTTCTTACTTCATTTTATTCAGTACTTATCAGAATTTCTAATGCCATTTACAATTTTCTTTTGCTTAATCTCTTAGTTTTGTCTGTTTGGTTGGACATGGTATATCCTGTAATGAGAATTGCTACCCAATTATAGTAGGTGTGCATTAAATATTTGTTAAAGAATAGATGAAATCACTAACTTTAATAACGTCTTGTAGTGTGCTAATGATTTTATTTTTTTGTTGTTGTTGTTGTCTGATCATGCCATATGTAACTGTTTCCTTTCAGTTTATGATTTTTTGGTTGTCTTGTTGCTCAGATTATTTCCCTTTATGTAATATTGGTAGGATTGGTGGTATTGGCACTGATGGTATTTTTTATTCTTGCTATAAATTTCAAAAGTAAAGCTCCTACACTTTACCTTTGCTACCTGATGGGTGTGTGAGTGCACATGCATATGCACTTTTTGTAAGGGGTGAATTCTTTTCACTCCTAGCTTGCTAATTTAAAACTATTAAAAAAAAACTAGACATTAGAATATTTGGTATGTTTTAGCAGTATCTATTGACAAGATCATATGGCTTTTCACCTTTAATTAGCATGGGTGAAAAGGATTGATAGCTTCAATGTTAAACCAACCTTGTGCTTTTGGGGAAAATAATATAGTCAGATTATATATCTATATATTTATGAGTAAGTTTGGCCTGAGATTTTATTTCCTATAACATTCTCCCTGAATTTGGGTGTAAAGGTTGGTGCTAATTCTATCAAGGATTTAGGAAGTATTTTTTTCCTATATTTTTGAAATAGTAGGTGTGACATAGTCTGTTTGTTCATTGTCTCATAGTATGTTCCTGGAAAATCATCTGAGCCTCTGTATGTATGAAGAGAAGTTCCTCATTTTTAAAAATTTTCAGCAGTTTAAATTTTTGTCTTGAGTCAACTATTATCATTTATATTTTTCCCAAGAAACCTTCTGTTTCTTCTAAAATCTAAAGTTCATTGGTATAGAATTCAAAATTATTTTATTGCTTCCAAAAACCTTTTTATAAATATCTGTAATTTTGTTCCATTTTCATTGCTTGTTATATTCTGTTTTTCCTTCCTTATTCTTACTGAATAGTTGATCATATTTTGTCATTTAAATAATCAATATTGACTAATATCTGTTGATATTTATATTTTATGATGTTTTTACGTTACTTCTAACTTTCAGTTATGCAGACTTTTATTTCTCAGTAATTGATTTTTAACTTTGAGATTAGAGAATGCTATATGTGTGGGGTAAGTCTCCTATTATTGTAAATTTGTTAATTTTACCTTATAGTTCATTCAGGTTTTTTAAATTTTTTTTTAAAAATTTAATGTTTTTGGATTTATAGTAAGTTTTAAATTAACTTTCTATTTCCATTTTGCTCACTATGGTTTCACTAGAGGCTGAAATGCTTTTTAGCACTTAGTAGACTCTAAAATGTTGAGTAAGAAATAAAAAAAATTATCTTTATATACACATACATGTATATAGTGACCCTTTAAGTTCAGTAAAAATTTTTAAGTGTATTTTGTATTTCATCTATAGGAAAATCTTTGTATTTGGTTGGTGAAAGTTTTCCTGTTCTTTTCCTTCAACTTTTCATAAGCTATATATTTTTTTCTATTTCACTATAATCTTCCATACATCATGTGCCTGAATATAATTCATAAGCCAATAGGAAAGTCTATATTTTCAATGGAAATTGAGTCCTGGTGCATTGGTTATTACTACTGATATGTTTGAATAATTTTCTGCTATATTTTCTTTTTCTTTAATTCCTTATAATTTTTTAATTTCATACCATTCCTTCCACTAAATTGTGTTTATATATTCTGTAAATATTCTTATACCACACCGGGAATATTAAATTTATATTTAATTTTTAATTTAATACATCTCTTTTTCTTTTCAAAATAAGAATCTTAGAATGTTTTAAATTTGATCATTCCAATCTTGACCTGTATGCTTTTGAATTCTAGGAAATTAATTATACTTTTTTTGAAGGAAATTAAATTTAGTTAAACTTTTGTAGCTTTACAGATTACAGAGTAATGTTTTCTTTTGCACTATTAATACTGTTTTAGTTAACTCAGTATTACCCATTTTCTGTGTTCCCCCGTTCTTCTCCTAAGCCTTTCCTTCTGGGATAATTGTTTTCCCTGAAGTACATATTGGTGAAAGTCTATTGGTTATAGATGGCTTTTGTCTGTCAAGCATTATCTTTATTTTGTACTTGTTCTTGAAAGCTAGCTTTTCTGGATGTCAAGTCTAAGTGAACCACGATTATCCTTTTGGTACTTCACAAGTATGGTTCCAATTTCTTTTGTCTTAGCCGCTGCTACTTTCGATAATGCAGCTTTCAGTCTACATCAGTGGTTTCAGTGAGTGGCCCCAATACTACCAACATTAGTATCACTTGGTAGAAGTGCTTTCCTTAAACTTATTCCATGCCTGCTGAACCCCCACTCTGCATGGTAGCACTGCGGGGTGTGTTTTACAAAATTTCTCCAGGTGATTTTGGTGGGTACTGAAGTTTCAGAGCCATTGATCTGATCCTTATTTCTCTGGGGGCAACTTTTAAGGTATTTGTTTGGGGGTGATAAAATCACTTCATGGAGGGCCTTCAGGAGAGGACGGAAGGGTCTGGAGGGTATGATCTGATACCCAAGGTTTCCCATCTCCCATATTCACAAAGTCAGGGTTTTACTTGTTTTTGATCTTTTCATTTTTGATGCTATAAGTATTGGAGTAAACTTTATTCTGATTAATTTTTTCTTGGTCTTCCTAAATCTTTTAATTTTGGAAAACCGTAACCTATTACCTCTAAAATATTGCTATTGCTCTGCTGTTTTCTTCTGTAATTTTCACTAGACTTACATTGGATCTTGTCACTTATCTTTAAAGATTTCCTCATAATTTATATATCTTTGTTTTATGTTTCTGGTTTTGTTTTTTGTTTTTTCTATACTTGGGGTCATTCATCAGTTGTCACCCAAAGAAGATGTGTGTTTATATTGTCTAGGGGTCCCTTAAGTTTGATTTCCATCTTGGATTTTTGTACCACATAAATGAGTTTTGTCCTCAAACACAAGTATACTCAGAGATTCTCATGGGAATATTTTCTTTTTTCATTTTACTCTGCATTAAGCCAAGGGCAAGACTTGCATTTATACTCCTAATCTTTAAAAAACAAACAAACGAACAAATACACTTGTTATATACATTGTTTTTTAAGGTCTTGTCTGTCTTTGAATTCTGAGCTTAGCCCCACCCTGGTCTTGGAACCTGTTCTCTGCACCCACAGACAATGAAAGCACAGCTAGGGATCACTGACAGAGGAGCAGAAGCTACCTCTTACCCATATGGATTTTTATTTTTTGATTCTTTTCTGCCAATTTGGTTCTTTTCTGCCAATTTAGAATTAATATGAAGCTCAGTATATGGTCATTGATGATGTGATGGCTTAGCTTTCTGGGAAATGAGTTAGTTATATTTAGTGCTTTTGCATATATTTTTCCAAGAGTTTCTTTTTTTCCCCTCTGAGTTTCTGTCAAACCTTTTGTTGATAGCTGTGATCACTGAAAGTGTTTGTACTAACCCCACTGACCTGAAGTTCTTATATCCTAGTCACACTCTCCATTGAGTGTCTGGACTATGGTGGCCTCAGCACTCAATGGAGAGTTTGCATATTCACTTGCTCACAGCTCTGGGTAGGCTGGCAGATTTAGATGCCTGGGTCACCTGTAGAGGCTTCATTTGAGATCGCATAAGCTTCATCTTGACTCCTACAGAATGTTCCTGGCCTGTGATAACCGGCAACAATTATGGGAGTCATGTCTCCCTTGTCCTGTCTCCCTCAGTTTTGAAGTGTCAGGTCCAAGTGCCATTAGAGAAGCCCAGACCAATGCGGCCCACAGCTGTGCAGTGTGAGGCGCACATACTGGGTGTCCTGAGTCTGACAATAGATGCCCATAGATGTAGCCCTAGATTGTAGAAATTCCTTTTGCTGAGTGTTACAGATCCTGCTGGGGGTGGGGGTGGGGTAGCAGGTTTGGAATTCTTCAATGCAGTATAATTTAGGGGCATGATAAATACTTACCAGATGGATGAATTCACCAAGCTTTTTTTCTGAGCCTTGCAACCTTCTGGAGGGTCTAGACCATGATTAGCCCTGATTTATTATTCTGCTTCTTTGTCTTCCAAGATGAGTTTGCACTGAGATTTTCTCATGTCATATGTTCCATGCCAGCTATTTAAAAATAGAGTTGGCATCTGATGGTAGGAGCTTATAGTGTATTTGGCTCACAAAAAAAAGTATTTTCCTGAGCATGTTATTTTTGCTGGATCTACTTTTGTGGGGTAATGGAGACATGGTACTTTCTAATGGCTGAATAGGACATGAGAATGTTACCTGGAAGACCTCAGAAATGTGGCAGATGTATCAGTTAAGCACAAGGAAGAAGTAGTTGTAGTCAGAAAAAAAAATCCATCCTGCTTTGAATACTAGCAAAACTGGTTGAGGGGGAGGAGTAAAGTGGAAAAGGAAAGCACAACCATTGGTGGCCTATGTACATTGAAGAGAAGATACAGAGTTTGTGTTTTGAAACCACAGGCAACCATGGGCTTCTGAGCAAAGATGGTCCAGTGGAGTTTCAGGTTCTAAATGACTGACTCCAGAGACAGGTCAATCATTTTATGTTGGGGATAAGGGGATTTCAGGATCCCCCTACTGTTCTCTTGGAAGTGATTGGTACTTCTCTTGGAAGTGGTTTCAGGGGAGGTACCACTCTGGTGTCAGGAATGGCTGTTGCCCACAACCTGCTGGAAGAGGAAGATATGTTGGCTGTGACTTTAGTATCATTTTATGATGTGCAGTTCTAGAAATGGGCTTCATTCCTATTGGTTAATATTCATCAGTCCCTAAAGCCTGACTTGGTGCTCATCCAAAGTGCTGAGATTTTCTGTTGGTGAACTGTTTGTTAAAATATAAAACGACTCAGGAATTTCTGCACAAAATGTCAAGTGGCAGAATAAATAACCATTCCCCTCATTAATCCCTATGGGTAACGTCTGTTTGAGAGCTTGGCTTTTCCATAATGAAAATATGTCAGCCCTGAATATATGTTTGTACTGTTGAGACTGAGCGGTGAAATGAAATGAATTCTCCACTCAGCCACGAGTAAAATATGGCAGTTTGTGGTGAACGAGGCAACTAGAGCTGTGAACTTGAGATCTGGACTTGGAAAAACTGTGGGGAGGCTGAGATCAAGGGGGGGAGGGAAAGTGCAATGTTATTAAAGTGTAAAGCAATTCCAGGCAAAATTCCTCTTAACTCACCTCACTTTATAAGAGGAAGCTATGCCACGTAGTGCTGCTGGGTGTTTTAAGAAATATGTGGGGGCTTTGCTATCCTTGAAACCACAAAATCAACAGGAGGCCAAGGGGTGAGGGTATGATGTGCCAAATGGGGTCACACAGGAAGCAAAGACTACAGGCCACCAATGAGGACACAATCACTGAACCCCAGAGACCAGCAGGCCCAATCCATTCATTTCAGAAAGACCCAGATGGGGGGCCAAGCATGGTGGTGCATGCCTTTAATGCCAGCCTAGAGAGAGAGGCTGAGACTAGGAATCACTTGAGTCTGCAGATTCGAGACCCACCAGGGCAACATAGCGAAACCTAGTCTCAGAAAAATAGCTGGTAGTGCGTGCCTGTAATCCCATCTACCTAGGAGGCTGAGCTTCCAGTCTGTGGTATCCCAGGCAACGTTAAGACCTAGTCTCAAAAAAAAAAAAAAAAAAAAAAGACCCAAACGGGGAAGGACTTGGCTGAGGCAATCACCAGGAACTGTTGAAATCATTAATTCCCAAAAACCTGTATTTGGTTGAGCCTATTTATTGGACACTAAATCCAGACTACCAACTTTCTCTCTGTCCTAGACAAAAAAGTAAGAGATCCTTTGAGTAGAAAATCTGATTTCCTCATCACACATTGCTAGGTTCTAGATACTCTATAGTTAATCAGTGTTATGAATTGATGTGTTGCTTGGCTGTTCCCCAAGGTCCAGGTGAAGTGTGTTCTTTATATTGTAATTATCTATATTTTTCAATTGAGGTAATGTTGGTTTACACTGCTTTTGTATTTTGAGTTTCAGACCCCCATCCCTTTAAGATTTCTAACCACATTTCACCCACCAGCAAAGGACCCGTGGTCCACCGCACTAGTCCTTTGTGCTCCCTCCCCACCTTGCTCTCAACCTGCCCCACTCTGGATTCCTCTGTTCTATAATCAATTTTTCAGGAATTTGTTTTCAAGACTGACTTTATCTGTTCCTTTGACTAGTTTCTCTATTTCCACTTTTAAGACACCCTCTTGTATTTGTCCTCCTTCTTGTTTCCCTTATAACCCCTTCCAGCGCCATCCATGTTGGTGCAAATGGCATCAGTTTGTCTCTTTTGATCACTGAGTCATACTCCATTGTGTATATGTACCACATCTTATTGATCCATTCATCTGTTCTTGGACTTTAAGGTCTACATTTTGGCTATTGTCAATAGTGCTGTCATGAACATGGGAGGGTGGGTTTCCCTTCCAATGAGTGTTTTTGTGCTCTTTGGGCGGATACCTAAGAGTGGAATTGCTGGGTTATATGGTAGATCCATTTTTAATGTTTTGAGAAACTTCCATAGGAGCCCAACTTGTCTACATTCCTACCAAGAGTGTAAAAGACTTCCTTTTTCTCCACATCCTTGCCAGCACTTGCTGTTTTTGGTCTTCTCCATATGGGCTATTCTCACAGAAGTGAGGTGGCATCTCGTTATGGTTTTGATTTGCATTTCACTAATGATAAGTGACAGTGAATTTTTTCATGGGCCTTGGGCATCTGTATGTCTTCCTTAGAGAAATGTCTATTTACCATTTCTGCCCATTTTTTGATCATTTTTGATTTTTGTTGCATTGTATGACTTTCTTATAAATTGTTGATCTGAGCCCCTTGTCACATTTATGGTATGGAGATATTTTCTACCATTCAGTAGGATGTGTTTTCATTTTAGTGATGGTTTCTTTCACTTTGCAGAAGGATTTTTATAATGTTTCATACTGTCCCAGTTGTCTATATATGCTTCTGCTTTTCTTGTTAATGAATTTGCAAAAATATCACTGGGCCTTGTGCTGTGAACTGCTTTGCCTTTTTCTTCTATGTAGTTTATGGTTTCAGGTCTTACTCCAGTTTTGTTTTGTTTTTTTTTTAATCCATTATAGGTTGATTTTTAAGACAGTGGACTAGTTTCAACTTTTTGCATATGGCAGCCCAATTTTTCCCAGCACCATTTATTGAAGAGGCTATCATTGCTCCAGTGTATACTCTTGGCTCCTTTGTCGAAGATTAACTGTCCATATAGATGTGGGATTATTGCTGGGCTCTCAATTCAACTCCATTTCTCTGTGTGTCTGATTTTGTCCCAATACCATGTAGTTTTAATTATTAATAATGAAATCACTTACTAATATAGCTTTGTAATATAGTTTGAAATCTGGAAGTGTGATGACATTTTTCTCCCCCTTTTTAATCAGGATTATGTTGTCTATTCAGGATCTTTTATTCCATGTGGATTTCAGTAATATTAGTTTCATTTCTTTGAAGGATACCATTGAAATTTTTATTGGAATCAAATCTGTATTCAGTACCTTCTTAGGATAGTATGGCTTTTTAAACAATGTTGGTTCTTCTCATCCATGAGCAGATTCATCTTCCCATTTTTTGGTGTCTATTTTAGTAATTTCTTCATGTAGATCCTTTACCAACTTTGTTAGGTTTATCATAGGGTTTGATAGGATTTTTGTTCGTTTTGTGATGTGATCATGAATGGAATTACTTCCTTAACCACATGCTTTTCTGTCATATATGTTGACATATACAACAGATCTTCTCTTACATATTGATATAAACTGCTACCTTGATGACCTATTTATTATTTTGTTAGTTTTTCATTCGAGTCTTTAGGGATCTCAATATATATTATTACTTATGATATTGTGTGGAAATGATAGCTTTACTTCTTTCTCAGCTTGTATTTATTTTATGTTCTTCTCTTGCCTTAATGCTCTACGTAGGACTTCCCGTGCTATCTTACCATGTTAAACAGTGGTGTAAACATGGGCATCCCTGTCTTGTCCCAGTGGAAAAAACCTTGTGGTTTTTTATCATTGCAAATATTAGTTGTGGGTTTCTCACACATGTCTTTTATGTTAAGTTCCATCTATTTCCATTTTTCTCAAGATTTTTTTAATCATAAATGATGTTGAATTTTATCAAATGTTTTCTCAGCATCCATTAATATAATCAACTGGCTTTTATTTTTTGTTGATGTGATGAATTACATTGATTTTTTTTTTTTAGATATCGAACCATCCTTATGTCTCTGTTATAAATTGTATTTGGTTATTGTGTGTAATCCTTTTAGTCTATTTTTTATTTCAGTTTGCTACAGTTTTATTGAATTTTTTGCATTTGTGTTCTTTAGGGAGATTGGTCTACAGTTTCCTTTTTATGTGTTGCCTTGGCTTAGTTTTGATGTTAGTATGTTGGCCCCATACAATGTATTTGGAAATATTCCTTTTCTCAATATTTTGGAAGAGTTTGAATAGGATGGGTATTAGTTCATCCTTGAAGGTTTGGCAGAACTCACTTGTGGACTTTTGTTTTGGGGAGAGTTTTGGTTAATGTATTAGTTTCCTTGCTTATGATCAGTCTGTTCAGGCAGTCTTCCATATTCAACCTCAGTTGGTTGTGTAATTTTAAAAATCTGCCCATCCCCTCTAGGTTGTTGAATTGTTTCCAAATAAATGTTCATAGTAATCTTTTTATCCTCGGAATACCTGTAGTGCCTGTTGTAGCATAGCTTTTGTTTTTTATTCTGTTGAGTTTCTACATTTTTTCTTAGTGAGCCTAGTTAGATGTTCAAGTTTTTTTTTTTTTTTTTTTTTTTTTTTTTTTTTTTTTTT
>PVHY01008456.1:0-61460 GCA_004024945.1 Uropsilus gracilis | reverse complement strand
TGTAAAAAAGTACACATTTTTATTTAGGAAAAAAGTCTGAAATTATATCTTATATAGTATTCTTTCTGAATAGTAGGATTATTAATGATTTCAAGTTTTATCTTTTACCTCTTTTCTACTGTTTTCTACAAGTCATTTTGTTTCTTTCTTGGGCAAATGTTTTATTTATGATTGCTATTTATTATAATGTGTGCTAGTGCTTCTTTCATATTATGATTTTGGTATGTTAACAATCTAAAATCCTAGCAGAATATATACCTATATCTGTATGATAAACAATACTCATTCTACTTTCAGGAATAGGGAAATGGTACAAATCAGAGCTAAATGGCTTATGTGGAATTACAGATATATTGATAGAGTAGCCAGGAATAGATCTTAAATTTCTAAAGTTCAGTGG
Organism: Uropsilus gracilis; assembly: GCA_004024945.1. Classification (NCBI taxonomy): domain Eukaryota; kingdom Metazoa; phylum Chordata; class Mammalia; order Eulipotyphla; family Talpidae; genus Uropsilus; species Uropsilus gracilis. The sequence continues at coordinate 61,060 of PVHY01008456.1, read as the reverse complement.
TAATCTTTTTCAAATTCATCAGCAACAGTAATGCACTTAATTCTACATTTTCTAATGGATGTAGAAGAAAATTATCAAAGTCAAATATTTTAGAAACTTCACTTCAGTTACTGATTTCAATCTTCTTGTCTTCAAATCTTTTACTGGAACTCTTAGCAAATAGAAAACTTGACTGATATTAACTTTACTTCAAATAATTCTCCAAGGGTAACAGCAAAATGTCGGAAAAGCATGCATGGAGATAGTCAGAAATTGCCTTCATTCCTGGATTACAAACTTCATAAAAATAGAGTCAAATAGACACTTAATTGTTATTCACCAGCCGATATGTAACCTTATCCAGAAATCGTAATCATTAAATTCGTACTAAGATAATTTACTAAAAATGCCATAAAACTTAGTGGTAGAGTTAATGTTGTCATTCTGAGGTTTCAGATTGAAATCAATTACAGCTATATTATAGAAAATACTAAATAAATGTATCTTTTAATTATCTATAGTAGTGGATAAAATTGAAGATATAATTGTTAATCATAATAGTTTTGAGTATGTTCTCCTGGAATGGATTCTATACTAGAGGGTAAAAATGCTGTAAGGACATCTGGCAAAATTGGCATGCAAATAGTCAAGTAAAAATTGTCTTATCAATGTAAAATCTTCTGAATTTGATAATTATAAATGTGATTACATAAGATAATTTCCTTTTGTTAGGAAATACATAAATGGGCATATTTGCAACCTACTCTCAAATAGTTAAGAAAAACAGTTTATCTACATGTATCTGCATAAAATGAAAGAGTAAATGATAAATTTGAAAGATGTGCTTGAAAACTGGTAAGTCTAGTTAAAATATACTCAGGAGTTAACTGAAAATTTAAAATAAATTTTAAATAAAGTTTATTTATATGAATTTTATATCTTTAAATTTATTACTTTAAGTGCTTTAATTATCTTAGAATATTAAAATGAGTTTTTCTGTCTCAATCTGAAAAACCAAAATCATCACTATACATGATTTATTACTAAATTCCATCTTTTCTTTAAAAAGGACACTTGGAAACTTGATATAATAAGCAAAGGAAAATTTTGATTTTTGAATTTAATTGCAAAAATTATAATGAAATAAGGAGACATAGAAAAAACTGATTGAACAAAACAATTTGATTAAGAATTACATAGTTACAAATAAAATTTAATTCCAAAGTTATTTTTAAATAATTGTTTTAAAAAACCCACTCAAATTGTGTTTGCCCCACATGTAGCACTGTAAATAAGCATCTGTCAACATTTCCAGAATTAATGAATTTGTAGGATCTTGCTTGCATCCTTAAGTTTCACCTCTTAAAGGGTTTTCCCAAAGACCTCACAAAAACAGATGATTTTTTTCTCTTCTTCTTAAATAATACAAAATTGAATTGATTAAATAATACAGAAGTGACTATCACTATACAGATTAATAATAAATTTAGGTTCTCAATTTTTCCCTTGTGAAAATCTGAAATAGTTTGAATCTGGACACTTTGATTTGCCTTGTTAGATTATTTAGGTAATTTGAATAGCTTTTAAATGCAGAGTTGCAATACTTCATATTAGTACATTTATTTGTTTAATTATATATTATATAAATTGATAAAATATAAGTATATAAAATTTTAAATATTTTGTTTTATTTATTTACTTTTTTATATTGTTATTAATTTTGGGACAATATTTGATTTCTCCCCTCAGGTGTAGTCCCCATAGTTCTCTCATCACATTGCACTGTGATCTGTTACCACAGTCCCCTGTGCTTTTCCTACCTCTGTTTCGATTCCTTTCCCTCCTCTTCCCCAACTGTATGCCTCAAATATATGATCAGCTTGCAAGTTTTATCTTTGCCCTGACCCTTTGTTTAGTTTCTCTGTATCCCACATGTTAATAAAACCACCTAATATTTATCTTTTTCTTTGTGACTTATTTCGTTGCACAGAATCCCTTCCACTTCCATCCATGTTGCTATAAATGGCATGAGTTTATCTTTTTTGATCACTGAGTACTATTCCATGTGTTTATATTAACATATCTTCTGGAGCCTATCATCTGTTTGGGGGCATTTAGGTTGTTTCCATATCTTGACTACAGTAAATGATGCTACAATAAACATAAGAGTGCAGGTCTCCTTTCAGATTGGTGATTTTGTGTCCTTTGGGTAGATTACTAGATAGAATTGCTGGGTCATATCCATTTTTAGTTTACACAGCTTTCCATGGTGAACTGACTGGTTTGCTCTCCTACCAGGTGTGAGAAAGGTGTTCCTTTTTTTTCCACATCCTTACCAGCAATGGTTCTTTCTGTTTTTTCTGTCTTTTTTTTTTTTTAATATGGGCCATTGTCACACATGTGAGGTGGTAGCTAATTGTGATTTTGACTTGCATATCCCTATAAACTGTTTTTAAATATATAATTATGCACTATTATCACTGGCCAATATACTGTTCTGAAATATGTGAAATGAGTAAAAAAAAATTAAGTCCAAAGTTATGAACACCAAAATCACTTTTGGTGAAATCCTTTTTTCCCAGAACTGCTTCTTTATTTGTAATTTTAATTTATAAGAGATTCATTTTTCTGAAGAACTCATATATTTCCTCTGTGGTCAAAAAATTTGTACTTTACATATAGGTTAAATTCTGAAATAAAGCATGAAGTATTTATAGTAAATGCAATGTTTTGTTTTATATATGCAAATTAAAAAGTCTAACAAAAATTGTTCCCAATTTAAAAAAAAAAACGGTCTCTAATAATTACTGTAGATAACTTTTAGCATTTGGGGTTGCATCATCCCAAACTTCAAAATTTTTCTGCAACCTTTAAAAATAAGAAGCAAGATCATTATGGAGAAGAAAAAAGATTTTTACAGTTCAGCACATTTCAGTAAGGCCATGCTGCCCTTCATCCTTTTGTTTTTTTTCTTTTGTATCAGGAAGAGATGGTAGTTATATAACACAGAAAATGTTGCTTTCTGTGTTAAAAACAACATGCTTATTATGTTAGAAAGGATTTTTTTTAATTTGAAGCAGTATAGGTTTATAATACTGTATCTAATCTAGGCGATAGTATCATACTTAACTCAAATATATGTCAACACACCACACTTAGCACCAAAGCACAGTTATCCCTTTACCATAAACCATTGGCGCCCCTCCACCCTTTGTTCTCAACCCCCCCCTCCTTCTAGTAACCTCAGTTCTACAGTCATTTCTAGGGTTTGTTTGGTTTAGTTTTGTCAGTTTCTTTGTTTCACTTCTCTGTATTTCACATATGAGTGAAATCAGGTAGAATTTGTCTTACTTGTTCTGGTTTATTTCACTTAGCATAATCCCTTCTAATTCCATCCATATTATCAAGAATGGCAATATTTCATCTTTTTAATAGCTGTAGTATTTCATTATGTACTGATTTGGATTGTTTACAGAGAAACTTCATGTTTGAGAAATGACCTATTGATTGGCACTCTACAGTTGTAAGCATGGACCTTGATGCTCTTTTCTCCAAAACATTTGCATTATATCATTTATGAAAGATTGTTTTCTCCAGTCAGCTAAGAACAAATATTTATCTTTCCACTGAAGATATTTCCAAGGCATTATTTTAACAAATAAGATAATGATATCTATAAAAAGAGAGAAAGGATATGCAGACTTATAAATATTGTACTAATCTAAGGCATTATTGGTACTTTCTGTGTTACACTAACTGCTTCCATATCTTATCATCATGGCATGGATCATCCTTTTATTTGGTGACATGGTCCTATGCTAACTTTTATGTTTAATGCCCACCTTTAAAAGAAATCCAGGAAAACTGGATTTGAAACAGGGTTTCATCTTAGTTTAGAGGATATAATTAAAGGTAAATGAAAAGAAAAAAGAGAAGTCTACAGTATTTAAGTAGAAGTACACATTAGATATTGTATTCTCTTTTGCCTGTGGTGTATAGTTACCTACAAGTAGGGAAAATGCTTTCTTATAAAAATGCTTTGTTTAAAACACTATTAAAATTCACATGGAAATAAAAAAGAGACCCTGAATAGCCAAAGCAATCCTGACAAAAAAGAAAATGGAGGCATCATACTTCCACACTACAAACTATACATAAAGCCATAATAAATAAAACAGAGTGAAGCTGGGCACTGTGTCGCATGCCTGTAAGCTTCAGCCTATGAAGTGGCTGGGGCTAGGGATTGCAGTTCGAGTCCTGCTTGGGGCAACACAGCAAGACCTAGTCCCCAAAAAATACCTGGGCGTAGTGGTACATGCCTGTAATCCCAGCTAGCTGGGAAGCTAAAGCTGGAACCTGTAGTTCCACAGGCAAAAATAGCAAGACCTAGTCTCAAAGAAAAAAAAAAAAAAGACTGATACTGGAACAAAAGCAAATACACAGATCAATGGAATAGAATTAAGAGCCCAGAAGTAGACCCACATATTTATGGACAGTTAGCCCATGACAAAAAGGCCAAGAACATATACAAAAACAAGTATTGCCTCTTCAATAAATGGTGTTGAGAAAAGTGAACAGCTGAGTGCACACACACAGAAACTAGACCACCATTTCACACAATAAAGAAAAAAATCAAAATGAGTGGGGTCCGCGCAGTGTGCCCAGAGGATTCAACCCAGCAGCGCGCACATTCGTAGAACTAAAAAGACACTTCTCCAAAGAGGAAATACAAATGGCCAACAGGTACATGAAAGACTGTTCAACGTCACTAGCAATCAGGGAAATGCAAATCAAAACCACAATGAGATTCCACCTTACACCAGTAAGAATGGCCCACATCCAAAAAAAGGGCAACAACAAATGCCCAGCAAGTACAGTAATGTGGATAGAAATGAACACTCACTCTCACACTGCTGGTGGGAATGTAAACTGGTTCAGCCACTATGGAAAACCATGTGGAGGAAGGACCCTCAAATTAATGCAAATGGCACTACCATTTGACTCAGCAATTGTTCTCTTGGGGATCTACCCAAAGGAGACTTCAATGCTTGTACAAAGGGACATCTATACTTGAATGTTTACTACAGCACTGTTTATAATTGCAAGGACATGGAAGCAACCTAAATGTCCCAAAACAGATGATTGGATGAAAAAGATGTGGAATATTACACACAATGGAATATTACTCATCAATTAAAATGACAAATTGGATGATTTTATAACATGGATGTACTCAGAAGAAATCATATTAGCAGAAACAAATCAAAAAGAAAAAGACAGACACCAAATGGTTTCGCTATTATATGGGACATGGGAAAGAGAAATAAAAACCCATGAAGAAAAGTCCAAGCAAGCTAACAACCAAAATGAAGGACACAACTTGGGGGCGTGACAGAGTGGGAACTGGTGGGGAGGGGGGAGAACCCCAAGAATTACAAAGATGTGAAATTTATATAGAAATAAATTTTAAAAAGAAAAAAATCTGTTGAAAAGACTTGGATATAAGATGTGAAAGTATCACATACATAAAAGAAAACATAAACAAAAAGACTTCATGACATAAGCTTCAGTGAAGTCTTTACAGATTTGTCCCCAGGAAGGAAGGATGAGACAAAGTTGAAAACAAAGAAGGAAGGAAGCACAATGAACTGTGGTGGTAGGTTGTGGATGATTTGGTTGTGGGTATACTACAGTGGCAGTGCTTGATGGGGTTATTCTAATATTACCTCAATTAAAAATAAATTATAAAATTAAAAAATGGCATTATATCAAACTATACAGTTACTGCATAGTAAAATCAACTTGTATCAAAATGAAAGGCCACCCTACCCAAGTAAGAGATGATATTCACACATCATACATATGACTTAGAGTTAATAGCCAAACCTATAAGAACTCATAAAACTCAACAATAAAGCAACAAATACCCTTATTTAAAAATAGACAGAGAATTTTAATGGACACATATAGATGGTTAGTAGTTACATGAAGAGCTACGCATCATCTCTCCTTATTAGTAAATCAAAGCACCAGTGAGGTAATAACTCACACTTGTGAGAATGTTCATTTTCTAAAACATGAGACTTGGTGGTAGAGAGGATATTTATTTTAATTTAATATAATTTTATTTTATTTTGAGACTAGGTCTCGCTATTTTGCCTGGGGTACCGCAGGCTCCGTTGCCCTGGTTACCATGGACTCAAGTGATCCCCAGCCTTAACTTCCCAGGTAGCTGGGATTACAGACATGCTCCACCACACCCAGCTATTTTTTGAGACTAAAACCCACAGACTGAAGTGATTCCTAGCCTCAGCCTCCCAGGTAGCTGGGATTACCAGCATGCGCCACTGCACCCAGCTTAGAGAGGATATTTAGGTAAAGTAATTCTGACACAATATTGATAGAAATGAAAATTGTGTAGTCATTATGAAAAGCACATAGAGATTTCTCTAAAACTTACATATTCCACAGGATTTAATTATTGCACGTAGGGTATTTACCCAAAAAGCTACAAAAACACTAGATTGGGGAGATAGGTATACCTCCATATTTACTGAAGTATTATTTACAGTATTCAATAACTATAAAGAACCTAAGTTTCCAATAACTGATGAAGACATAAAGAAGATGTGGCCTATAGACACAGTAGAATACTATACAACTCTAAATACTGTGAAATCCTGTCATTTGCAGCAACATTACTAGACCCATAGGTTTTTATGCTTAGTGAAATAAATGAGACAGAGAAAGACTAAAACTATTATTTTACTCATGTTTTATAGAGACTAAAATAGGTAGCAAATAGGTAAATAAAATTAAAGTATAAAAAAGTGAAAATAAAAAATGTTTTGTTGAATCATCCATATGTTCCAGTCTTATCCTTCTCTGTTCAATGGGAGGTACTAGTAAACTTTCCTAAACCCAATGATGGGCTCAGCATCTGAATGTGTTACATTCAGAAAATTTATCTTAATAAAATGAAGTGTGTAACTTATCATTTAAATTAATGGTTTGATCCAGCTAAGCAAACTTACCAGGTTAGGCATAGATAAGAAAATGAGAAAAATCTTGATTACACAAAAATGTCTTTTGAATATCTACATTAACATAGTAAAGACAGCTATTATTTTCATACTTATTGTACAAGAAGTAGACACAGTAATTCTCATTACTTAGAAAGATAAAAGTAATCAGCCACCTTAAACTGAAATTATCAATTGGTCAGTAGCACTGTATTATAGAATTGGTGAAGGTAGCATTTGCACTCAACTTGTTCAACAGATATTTACCCACAGCCTCTTATGTGTCAGGCACTGATCTGGGCCACAGGAATAAAAGGTGTGCAAAACAAAATCCCTACCTTCATAGAGCTTGTTTTTATTACCAACACCTTTAAAAAGTTCTATAACCTCTCCAGACCTCAGTATCTTCATGGACAAAATTAAGATAATATCACCTACCTTATGAAATTATTCTCAGATTTATGTAAATTAGTATACTGAGGTACATTATGCCATCCCACAAAGCAAATACTTGACTAATAATTACTTTTATTTCTTAATGATAGCAATAATTACCAGGAATACAAATTACAATTATGTTATAACTCTTTATCCACTTGCTCAATTTTAAAAATCATTTTTTACACTGTTGACTGGTAATGATTTGTGTCTAGAGTAGTATATAGACTGAAAGTGTTTTAAACTTGCTGTCCAATTTGTGACTTCTGTAATCTACTTATTCATATATATTTTTTTTCTTTTTTTTTTGAGACTAGGTCTGGGTATTTTTGCCCATGGAACTGCAGGCTCACGTTGCCCGGGGTATCACAGACTCAAATAATCCCCAGCCCTAGATTCCCAGGTAGCTGGGATTATAGGCGCATGCCACGATGCCCAGCTATTTTTTTGGAACTAGTTCTCACTAAGTTGCCCCAGGTGGGATCGAACCGCAATCCCCAGTCCCAGCCACACTCCATAGGCTGATGATTACAGGCACATGCCACCATGCCCGGCTTATTCATATATTAAAGTAAATTCAAATACATCTTTTTGAGAAAACCTTAATCTTTCCTGCCCCCAAGCACTCCCTTAGCACCCAGTTTTTGTAGATATGAGAACCATCTATTTGGATACATCACTGGTTATGCTTCATAATTCATAGCATATCGATGACCCCAAAGTAGTAAAAGTAATCTGCCATTTCTTACCAGAAAATGTAATCTTGAACTTTCTCTTCTTCAGTCCTTATTGGGAGAAAGCAAAAATAATATTAATATCAAATTGTCTAATATATACATGCCATTCATTCCTTTAGATGTGTGTAATTTTTATCTCTTGAGTAAGCCTATCTAATCACCTTTGATAGTCTAATCAGACTATCAAATCATCTTAAACACATTATCTTCATGTTCTTTTCACTTACTACTCCTAAGTTGCTCTTAGTGTTATAACATAATCATTAAGGACACAGCATAAAAACAACTGTTGTCCACAACAGGTTTTCTTCCATCTCCTAAATGCAGTAAATCACTATCAGTTGTATTGCTCGCTTTGTATTAGTCAATACAAAGCTTATTAAATTTTAACCATTATCTGACAGTTGTTCAGGCCTTTCGTGATCTCAATATATTTCTCCACTCCTTTTACTCTTTACTCCTTTTTCTTTCATTCTATGATGTGTAGATGTCTTTTCTAATGCTTTTTTCTATTAGATGTCATTTCTAATGCTTTTTTCAATTAATGTGAATTACTTACTACTGAACAAGCAAATTGTTTTGGTTTTTTTTTTTTTTTTTTTTTTTTTTTTTTTTTTTTTTTTTTTTTTTTTTTTTTTTTTTTTTTTTTTGACTAGGTCTCGCTATTTTTGCTCGTGGAACTGCAGGCTCACGTTGCCCAGGGTACCACAGACTCAAGTAATCCCCAGCCTTAGTTTCCCAGGGAGCTGGGATTACAGATGCACACCACTATCCCCAGCTATTTTTTGGGGACTAAGTCTCACTATGTGCCCCCAGTGAGACTCGAACCATGATCCCTGACCCCAGCTTCCTAGGCTGCCACCTATAGGCACGTGCAAGCAAATTGTAACTACTATTGTATTCTTATAATATGGTGTTATTAATATTTTCACTATTATATTACTGCAGAGGTGTATAATTTTTAGCTCCCTTTCTATAACTTGTGAACTTTTTTTTTTTAAGTAAATGGGCTGGGCTAGACTGTCGTTGATCTTGGGACTTCTAAAGAACTTTTGTCTTGATACTATAGATTTTCCTTCATTTATAACTTTCCTTAGAAAAATTTTTCAGTTTATGTTTCTACCTTTGAATATAAATGATTGACCCAAAAGCACTATTTCATGACCATCTTATTTCCTTTTTTACTGTATAGATTAATCGTCCACCTTCATCAAACTTGTAAGTGAATTCACAGGGATGTTTCTATCAGTATGAATTTTTTAATTTTCTCTGTGGAATAGAAATAGTATAATAAATGCCATCAACCTACATTGACACTCAAAGGATATGTTTGAGAATCTTTGGGAAATAATTCCTATCCACTGGTACCTTAACAAGATTCAAATAATAATCCTTACCCTGATTTTGAAACACTTGGGGAAAAAAGAACTTTATAGCCCTATAATTACATTTAAAATGTTGCTTAAAGCCAATATACAAAGCAAAGAAGTGGAAGTAAAATAAATTTGCTAGATTTTATAACACATGTAAAATATACTTTACATCCATTATAATATTTCAGATTCTAGGATTGCAAACATTTACAAACCCAGAAGTAAATTTAATTCCTGAGAAGAAAATTTAATACTTTGGGTAAGTATTAAATTTTTCCAGCTTGTGGATAGTCTGGACAATTGCTGTATGGGAAAGCAGCCTGCCTGGAAAGCCAGTTCAAGTTTTGAACTGTCTTTTTGGGATAAAGTTCAGTATCAATGCAGTGATGAGAATTATAGCTCTAAATAATATTTATAACCATTTCTAGTAAATGTTTAGTATATCTGTTTCTGTTCAGTTTTTATCATAAGTCAGTTCTTAGAGAAACTCCGTGTTAATTTATATGCTCATGAATTTTCTCTGTCCTGATACTCTGAAATGCTGTCTGGTCTCGAAACAGTCATGTCTGATGTATTCTCATAGCATTTTCTAAACTAATCAATAATAAGAATTTACCACATTCACATGATTTTTGTGATTATATGTATTTTATTTGAAATCACTGCATTTATATCATAATGAAAGATGTCATTCTGTATGTATAATCTGTAAAGAAGTTCAGAACCTATAAGAATTGTTGCCATGTAGTAGGCAGTTGCATTGTGGAATTTTTTTTTTAAGGACTTTCAGGGAGATTTGAGAAATAGGAGTTTTTGATTTGAGAAATCAAAGTAACATTGGACAGCATGAGAATACTTCTAAACTTGGAGACTGGTCAAAATAGTCTGTTTTGACATTACCTTAACCAGGATGAAAAGAAATCAGGGTAGCAGCATAGCTGACACTCCAGGCACTCCTGACACCATCAAGGTCGTAAGATGACATCGAGTTTCATGACCAGCAGTCAGTAACTAGATTGATATTACCTGACAGGTTAAGTCTCTAAGTGTATCATCAAGAAATTAATCAAAATAGAGTATATTGATTTATGCCAGTTTTTTATTATTTATCATGATTTGTTTTATTTGTCTTATTGATAAATGGTATAAAATCATTTGAGGCTATTTTGTATATAGTTTAAGAGATTTTTTTAAATTTATGAATGGGATAAATAAGACAGAATTAGAAAAGAAATTATAAAATTGAAATTATTCAGTGTTGATCTGATGGCTTATGTAGAAAATGCAAAATATTAGATAATTTTTTTTTGAGACTAGGTCTTCTCACTATGTTGCACAGGGTAGTCCCAATCCCAAGGACTCAAGCGATCCCCAGCCTCAGCCTCCCAGGTAGCTGAGATTACAGTCACACTCCACCACCCTCAGCTACTTTTTGAGACTGGGTCTTGCTACATTGCCTGGGGTAGTCTCAAACCCGCTGACTCAAGCAATTCCTAGCCTCGGCATCCAGAGACTGGGATTAAAGACACACACCACCACACCCGGCCTAGATAGATAAATTTTTAAATAAAAATGATAATTTGGTAAAATTGCTGGTTATATAATCATGGCAAAAATCAGTTGCATTTCTATATAGCAACAGTTTAATAATGCAAACATATTAGTTTTCCCCATTTATAATAAGTTCAATCAACATGCAATACTAAAAAAAAAACAAGAAATACTTCCTTTCCATAGATTCAATCACTAAACATAGTAAAGATGTCAGTTCTCTGCAAAATGATTTTCTTTTTCTTTTTCTTTTTTTTTGAGACTAGGTCTCACTATTTTTGCCTGTGGAACCGCAGGCTTCTGTTGCCTGAGGTACCACAGACTCAAGCAATCCCCAACCCAGCTTCCTAGGTAGCTGGGATTACAGGCGCATGCCACCACACCCAGCTGTATTTTTTTGGAACTAGGTCTCGCTATGTGCCCCCAGCGGAACTCGAATCGCGTTCTCTCGCCCCTGCTGCGGCTTCCTAGGCTGCTGTTTACAGGCATGTGCCACCATGCCCAGCCTTGCAAAATGATTTTCAAGTTTATCGTAATTTCTTTCACAGCCCTAGCAATTTTTTTTTTACATAGGAATTTTTGGAGGCCCCAAGACTCTAAGATCCCTAAGATCCCTTTCTACTATGATCATTTGAAAAAGATTAGCAGAACCCATTAAAAGCTATTCTGTTCACAGTTACAAACTGACACAGCACAAGGGTTCCAGTTAAAACCAACCAAAGAAGGGCACAAAGAGCAGAGTTGAGTCCAGGGAATTTTCAAGCCTATGTTTGCAATTGCCCTCTCCTAGTCAAGTCATGGATAGTGCTCTCATCTCCCATCACCACAGTGCATGAAGCCAGTTGTTATTGGGACTGTTACTTTGGTATGATTAACTACTTGTTGGCTAACTTTAGTGTGTCCAGATCTTCCAGAGGTCCATCTGATAATCTGTTTAGGGCTAAGTTAATCCTTTACTGTACATTAGATATAGATAAGCTTATTCTAAAATGTACCTAGAATGACAAAGGAAATAGAATACCTAACACAATTCTGAAAGAAGAAAATGAAGTGGGAGGAATCAATCAATCCAGTTCATTACTGGCAAAGATACAGAGAAAGTAGATCTCTCACGTATTGCTGGGAAGAATGTTAAATGGTACAGTGATGCTGGAAAAGTAGTGTAGTGGTTTCTTGGAAAAACTAAATATGCAGCTAATATGCAGCATAGCAATTACACTCTTGGATATTTACCCCATAAAAATGATGATTCTTTCACACAAAACTTGAACATAAATATTTATAGCCACTTTGTTTATTCATGTAGCCTAAAATGTATAAATAAGCCAGGTGTCCTTCAACAGGGGAATGGTTAAACAAATGGTGGTACATCCATATCAGCAATATAAAGGAACAAAACTATTGACAAACACAACCTCACTAAATGTCCAGAGACTTAAACTGAATGAAAAATGCTGATCTGCATGATTCTATTTATGTCTTGCAGTAGCATAAAAAATGGAGAACAGATTCATGGTTGACAGGGTATAAGAAAGGGATGGAGATGGAAAAAAAGTGGATGTGAGACTAAAAGGGCAACATGAGTGAGCTATCTTTGTGTTAGTGGAATGTTCTATTATCTTAACTGTAACATTGTCAATATCTTGATTGCAGTTCTGTATTGGGATTTTACAAGGTGTTACTGTTGTGGAAAATTATAAATGGATACAATATCTCTGTGTTATTTCTTACAACTGCTTATATAAACCTACAATTATCTCAGAATTTAAAATGTGATTATAAATAATAAATAGATGAATATAAGAATGAAAAATCTCTGAAGTAAAAGATAAAATTTCACTCAGAAGCATTGAAGATCATGTAAATAAATGTTATTTGGTTGGAAGATTCGGTAATATATATAGATCAGTCCTCCTCAAATTGGCCTATTGAAATTGTTAAATGACTGGGTCCTTCTATAATGGCTACTTTACCAACTGCTTCCTTCCTCCTATTTGCTGCATAATAAAAATCTATGTTTTTAAAAGTAAGACAAGCAATACAAAATGAGCACTGGGGACAAAAGTTCATACAGCCGGGTACGGTGGCTCGTGCCTGTAAGCTTCAGCCTATGAAGCGGCTGGGGCTAGGGATCGTGGTTCCAGTCCCTTCTGGGGCCCGTAGTGAGACCTAGTTCCAAAAAAATAGCTGGACATGGTGCCGCGTACCTGTAATCCCAGCTACCTGGGAAGCTGAGGCTGGGGATTGCTTTAGTCTGTGGTACCCCCGGCAATGAGAGCCTGTAGTTCCACAGGCAAAAATAGTGAGTCTCAAAAAAAAAAAAAAAAAAGTTCATACAGTGATTTATCTATGTATTCAGGATACCAGTAGCACTTTGCTTTGTAAATGAAGGTTTTGTTGCCATGATCTTCTGTATGATTCTATTTCCTTAATTTCAAAATAAATGAGAATCATCATAAAAAGTTGCAAAAACAATGTAAAATTTCTAACTCTTATTATATGTTTAATAAAATTAATAAAAGTTAGTGTTCTGGTGAATTCTATTCCAAATTGTTTATAGAGTAAACATCTATTAAACCCAATTAAGTGGTGGTATGATCTATTAAACTACAATTTCTGGACAAAAGTTTTGAGGCATTACCTCTTCCCCCAAAGGATTTGGAGATTAAAGGAAGGCATTTTTCTTACATGAAATAATTAATATAGCAGAGCAAATACATAATATTGTGGACACTATATATGAAATACTGAAACATAGAGAAAATTAGTATTAATATGGAATAAGGTTCCTGTCAATCAAATAAGCCTTAATAAAAGAAATAAAGGATGAACTGGACCTAAAAGCAATTAAACAATCATCTCTTAGAAGAAATTGGTAAAACTTTACTGAGGTAAAATTACCAGGATTTGGTAACTGATTGTATCAAGAAACAAGAAACGAGTAGAAAAATCAAAGATGCCTGAAAAGCTTTGGACTAAAGTAACTGAGAGAATATTGTGTTCATTCATAAAAGTGAAGCATTTGGTGGGAAAGCCTGCCCCGGCAGTAAGCCCAGCCGTTAGCTCTGGACTACTTGCAGAAATGGAAAGCTGTGACTGTGTATCCCCTGTTTCAGTACCTTCCCACTACATACAACTGTCCTTCTGGGGACTCAGAAACCAGATAGCAACATGCATTGTGAGAGCAGAGTTGTTAAGAAAATGCAGCTTCTGAGGCCAGGCATGGTGGCTCGTGCCTGTAAGCTTCAGTCTATGAAGTGGCCAGGGCCAGGGATCATGGTTCGAGTCCCACCTGGGGCCTGTAGCGAGACCTAGTTCCAAAAAAATAGGCTTGGTGGCACACGCCTGTAATTCCAGCTACCTGGGAAGCTGAGGCTAGGGATTGCTTGAGTCTGTGGTACCCTGGGCAACAGAAGCCTGCAGTTCCACAGGCAAAAATAGCAAGACCTAGTCTCAAACAAACAAACAAACAAACAAACAAACAAACAAACAAATAAATAAATAAATAAATAAATAAAAGAAAATGCAGCTTCTGATTCAGCTCTTTTTTAAAACACTGCTCTAAAGTATTTTATTATATTCTCTTTCAACTCGTATTATATACTATTAATATATCATATTATATACTATTATATACTATTATATATTATATACTATTAATTACATACTATTTTATATTATATACTATTAATATATCATTAATTTATGTGAACTAGTATGAAGTAGATTTTATACTCTGAAGTGTGTAGAAAAGAGCCCTAAAGAAAGCTCCGAAGATGGGAGGTTCAGTAAATTCAATCAAAAAGGATTAGCTGCATCCTTCTAACACCCCATCTTCCTTTTCCCCACATAGCAGCCAGTGTACTCTTAAAATGCAAGTCAGATTCTACATCTTTACTTGACCTGACAAACATCTTTTTCATTGCACTTGGAATAAAATCCAAACCTTTCACTTTAACCAGAGGGCCTCACATGGTTTGAGGCTGCCCCCTGTCTCTGAGTCACTTTCTACCACTTTCCCTTTGACCCACCATGCTCATCATTCCAACTGTCCTAGACTGTGACAAGCTTTTTCCCTCCACAGTCCCATGTAGAATTCCACCTGCAGCATTTTTCCCACAGATCTTCAGCTGGCTCCTTTGTCACTCTGTCTTAGATTAACAGTTTTCTCCATCCAATCTAACTTGGTCACTACCTCTTCTCTTTCTACTTCCTCCTCCTCATTTTCTTCACATCCACCTATTGTGTTGTGTTCATAGTGCTTCTAACTGTGAAATTATTGTGTTCATTGGTTTGTTGATTGTCTGTCATCCAAACTAGCAGAAATGCTACAAGAACAGATCCTTTCTATGTCTGGATCACCACTGCATCCATGGCCCCAAGGCACAGTGCCTGGCACTATGCAAAAATGTATAAATAATCATAGAATCTCTGGAAAAACCATCTGCCCTGAGATTATACCCCTTAGAGTAAAATGATTAAAATCCATACAGAAAAGGACCGCAAAAGGTTCAGATATTTGAACTTGTAAATACCTTTGTTTTGTTCACTTTTAAATATGGAAAACATTTTGCAGTTCATTATCTCTCAATCTAATATCACCAAGTTTCTCCCTCCTTCCACCCCCCTCCCATACACACACACACAGAGTTATTAGTCAAACTGTCAGTCATTAGCGATTGGTACCTAGCTAGGAACAAACAGAGAAACTGAAAGAAAAAGAAGCCAGGAAAGTTTATCTGTAAAGTTGCCCACTTAGATAGCATTGTTTTAGAATGTGACCCACTGAGTAATGGAATCAGAGATACAAAATTTAGAGATCAGTGATAACTGTGTGTGGACTCTTTCATTCACTCATTTAGTGCTCTGTGTTCTGTCTGTCTTTGGTAGTTACTTTTGAGAATGATGATGGGAAACTGCAAAGGAGAGCTTTTGCCCACATTGGGCTCAGATTTTTCAGGAAAATAGTGTATCCCAGGAGACTGGGCCTTGTGGCAACAGTAAACCAGTTGTCTGGGTTTGTAGATAAGTGAAACAATAAAACAATGGGTCCTTTTTTTATTATTATTATTATTATTATTATTTAGTGGTTAGGTTAATTAGAGAGGTCTGCTAGGTTCAGTGTCAGAGACCTAAAGCTTCCACAGCCCTTTGCTCTCCCTCAAGGGTAAGTTAACTTCCCAGCATTATCTGCCTGGTTCTTAAGCTGCCCCTACCTCTACCCCCAAGGCCTCCCCCTTCCATGCTTGATAGATTGGATAAGAAACTGGAAGAAAGGACAGGCTACCCCAAAAGCTACAAATAATTTTGTACTGATAGACTGATTTTATATCTGTATTTCAGTCTCTCTAGTCTCTGCTCTAACTTTGAAATCTTACCTTATCCATCTTACCCACAGCCTCAGTTTTTTACCACCTTGTAACTAGCAGTGTTAGTGATGGAAAGGACACATTGTATCTTACACTAATAATTTCACAAGGCAATGCAGCAGGTTTTCTGAGTACACTTGGCATTTCCCTGACACAATCTCAGTGAATACACCTGCCCCTGCCCCCCCCATTCCATTTAATACCTAACACCCCCCCCCATCCTCCAGTGTGACTGAGTTTCCTACCTCAGCCTTCTGACTTACAAAGTCTCTTTAAGAGTCCCATCTCTGAATATTGGTAAGTCTGAATTTTTTTTTAATGATGTTTTCAGAAACTCTAGAATTCATTTTAAAATGAATTTTGGTAGTTATATTTTATTTCTTTTTAGAAGGCACATTATTTCTCAGTGCTCTGGTGTTTCTCTAATTCTTTATAACTTTCTAAAAATAACTGCTGGTAAGCTCGTAAATTCATTAGTTAATCCCTGTGGGACTCAATAATGCATATTATAGACCTCCTGATTTTTATATATTAGATTTTCTCAAGAATTCCCTTACCTGTTATTATCAACATAGCTATATTGACAGGGTCTTCATTACTTCCTAATTGCACATATTTCTTTTTCTTGTTAAAGATCAATTTTTTAAATCAAGCCTTGTCATTTTGAAAGTATCATAGACATTTATGCTGTTAATATTAATGTGTTTCATATCTTTCTAGAGTTCTTTCTTGCTTTATCACAGGAAACCTTTTAAAATGTATTCATTACCTTTTGCTTTAAAACACAAATTCTTTTGTTGGGACCAGGATGTCACTAAGAAGATAGAGAGGCACATGCTAATTTTTTTTCTCCTGAAACAAAATTTAAAAAATTATCTTTGTATTCGAAGGCGACTTTGTAAACATTCTCTATTCTAAACAAGATCCTAAAATATAAATTAGGCATAGATTATTGAAATTATTCCATGACCTTTTGGTCCAGGCCATATTAAGTAAAGTGACTGGTAATAACTAGAGTAGTGAATGACTGACAAGAAATTCTTATATAAGTTTTATGTTCAGTGAGAATTTACACAGGCTGCCCATTATATTATACCAATAAGCCTTGTCTCTGATAAATCTGATATGGATGTGGTTGTGGGTATGAGTGTGTGTAATATCATTTGAAGAGTACTCATTTACTTTCCCCATAAAATTCTTCAGTTTATTAAAAGTCATTGAAGTAGATAACCTTCTTTTTAAAATATTCTATTTATAGAAATCATATTTGCAAATAATTTAAGACATTTACCACATAAAATGAGATACAGCTTCAAAGTAGTCTATCCGCCAAAGTAAACATCAGGATTTTGGCTGCTAACTCAGTAGCATACTCTGGCAGATCCCCCCCCCTTCCACACCTCAACACACACACATACACACACATACACACACACTGAGCACTAATGAAGAGTGTGGACAAGATAGACTTGAAAGAAATACCTGCAGTTGTTATAGGAAGAAGTAAGGGGACTATACCAAACAGAAAATATAACAATGTTTTCATCTCTCTTACCCTATTCTTTTCAACATTCTACTCTCAGTGATATTTTCAACCATTTTTTGTTTAATTTCTAAATGCTTTTACATAAATGTAGTCTCCCTCTTTCTCAGTTCCATTACAAGTCACTTTTTCTTAAAGATATAGTCTTTGGGGAAAATAAATGACGCATTTTAGCAATTTTGATCTCATGATTTATAATCTCATCCCTCATACTTAAAAGTTTCTAATGCTTCTGACCAGTTGTGCTGTCTTTACTGCTTTGAAATTTACTACATATCTTTTTTTTAAATAATAGGTAAAAAAAATAAATTTTCAGTGAAGTATTTCAACTAGAATGTTCCTTGCCCTTTGGTTACTTCAAAGGGAATAATATCACTGATGACAGTATTTGTAGAAGAGACACAAGAAAAAGTAGAAAAGGTATTTTCTACTCTGTGTAATAATAAAAGAGATAGTTCAACTTAAGGTTCAGGTGATAAAGTTTTATATCTAGTATGCGAAAAAAATAATATTCATTTTTATTTAAACTGACCATTATCTAAAAAGCTTCCATAATAACAAATATTATGCAGTGGTTTTACTACCCTGAAATAAATTCTAGAGATAACATAATCTACCTACCTATAAAATTGCTAAGGTACATACTATTGATACATAGGACCTGGATAAATCTCCAAAGAATTAAACTGAATTTAAAAAAAAAAAAAAAAAGCAAATTCAGAAAAGTTACATAATCTGATACCATCTATTTAACACTCTTGAAATGACAAAATTATAGAAATGGAGAACAGAGTCATGGTTCACAGCGGTTAAGAAAGGGTTAGAGATAAAAACAAGTAGAAATGACTGTGAATAGGCAACATGACTGATTTTTTTATGATGATGGAAATGTGTCCTAACTGTAGTAGTGTCAAGATCCTGGTTGTCATATTGTGTGTACTATGATATTACAAGGTGTTATAGTTAGGGAGAGTTATAAGTGGACATAGGGGGTCTCTATACTTAAAACTGCATATAAATATGCAATTATCTCAAAATAAAAATTATAATAATAAGTAATCTAAAATATTGAGTTAATATAATCTAAAATTGTTCAAATTAACACATAGGAATAAAAGGAAAGCATCTCATAATAAAAATAATATTCATATCAGTATTTCAAGTGCTCAGGTATATATATATATGTATATACACACACACACACACACACACATGAAAAGGTATATATATAACAAAGCAGGCAGATACTCTGTCCTGAGTAGTAGACTCACCATGATTTAACAGCTACAAAGGCACACTCATGAAAGTACCACGTGCAGAGATACCATCAATGATGAGATTTTACTCAGATGGTTAAACTACTCTAAGTAATATTCTGAACCAGAGTTCAAAACCCCTTCAATGTACATGGGAGATGCATTCCTGGAAAATTCATTGTATGCTAAGACCTTGCAAAATGAACTCTGAGATTATTTAGTAAACAGATATAAATGCTAGTGCATGCAGTTGTAAACAGATTTTTCAACTGCTTGAGTGATGGAAAATTTGAAAACCAAGTGAAATGCAAAAAAAATTTCACCATGTTGGACTGCCCTGGGTGTGTACCATCTATATGGCCTTCTCCACTAAATGCCAGCAGCTCCTTTCAAGCACCTTGATCTTGACTACCAAAAATACCCTTATAGAATTCCCAAATGCCCCTAGAGGCCAATCCATCTCTTCGAGAACCACTGGCTGAGACTGGGGAAAGGTACTTGTTAATGAGACAGTGAAATCTTTCACATTTCATTTTGATACTGAATTGACTTTATAGATTAAGAAACTGAATTTGCCCCAAAGATGAATCATCCAAGAAGACCAGAAATCATTTCCTGGGAACATTGCAAATATTTAATATGAGCACACTCTTTATTATGAGAACCTATCTAGAAGGAAGACAAAAGATTGAAAGAAGTGGAGATTTGAATGATTAAATGATTGAAATGCCATTGTTTCTTTAAAAAGGTGGGGGGGGCACTATTAAGGGTAAAGTTACATAGAGGAAAACCCAGGCCTCACCTGTACAGTCATGTTTAGCCCCTTCAAATAACATGGTTAGTGGTAAATGGACTAATTTCCATATTACCTGCAGGTCACTGCAGTTTATTAATAAATGATTGCTTTTTTGATGGTCTAAACATTCTTCTTTTATAGCCTTTGATGAATAGATAATGTAATGCCCTAGTGCTTCTGTCCGGAAGGAATAATTTACCCAAAGTTATATGCTTTTTAAATACAGAAAGGACTCAAAAATTTTCATTCTCCACATATTGCTATATGTAGATAATCATATTAATTTGTAAATATTTTTATTCTAATGTTGACCCTATACTTTCAAAAACTATCTCCATCTATTATCCCTAGATATGGACGCTAGATGGATGTATAACTACCTGACTTTCAAATTGTATTTTTAAGTTATTAAAGATGTACTTTTAAAAATTAAGAAACCTATTTTAAAAATGATGCTCATACCATCATTCTCTAATTTGGGAGCTCACCCTTTCTCTGCTCCACTCTCCAGAATTCTGCTCCAACCCACCTTGCTTATTATTTTTATATTTGTATTCATTTCCCTTCCTCTGACACATTCTCATTGTTAATACTTGAAAATGCAAGGGTAAATGTTGAGAGCCAGTGCAGGTATTCAGCGAACTCAGGGACTTTGGTCTTTTCAGCCCAGTATTAATCAAGCAGAGAGTCATCATAAGCTAAACTAAAAAGCCTTTGTGGTGATTTTATCACCAGGGAAATCTGTTCATCCTTCAGGAAGATTGTCACCAGGAAAGGAAAAATAAAGGAGTTAAAATTGCTTCAGACCATTGACTCTTAGGTCCCTCTAGATTCATAGATTGAATTGGTTTTCAAGGGGTGGGAGGAATTATGAGAAGAGTTCCCTGAGAAAGCTTACAAATTGATCATAGCCTTGGTAACACTAGTAAGTGTAAGTGTGATCACTATGGAGGAAATGCCAAATGAGCCTGGAAGCCTGGGAAATGAGAAGGAAAAGAGACAATTAACACCTTTTTTTTTTTTTTTTTTGGCTTATTGTGTTTGGTGATGGGTGTTGCCATGTAGTATGTATCTAAGAATAGTCTTTCAAAAAGAAGAAGTAGAATTGATTTTTAGCTATCTGACCATTATAAGTGTAGTTAGTCGTCATTATTGAAATCAAACTAGAATTACAAGCACTATCGTCATTCATAAACCTATCCAGAAATCCAGGTACATGCCCTTCTAGATAAACCCACAAAATATTATTTGAAGTAGGAAATGTCTGAGCATACCTAGAAATGCTTTTTATGTCTGGAGAATATAAATGCCTCCAAATTCAAACGACATTTTTAAAAGATGGTTATCTGAGAAAATCAGTGAAAATTTCAACAATATAGTAATAAATATCTGGATGTTACACGTATTTTAAGGAACTTGGAATTCTACACATCTTGAGGCAGGCAGACATACACATAATTCTTCCCCCAGGAATTCTATTAAGACTTGTCAAAATCCAATCAGGCACTTAAGGATTTGCCAGGATAGACCTACACTTGTCTCTTTTCCATTGAATAACATTGAATTTTGCCTGAAATGAATGAGCAAATAGAAAATGACCTCATTTTTCAGACTGAATACAGTAATGTTGAAGGATATTTCTCAAGGATGTGAGTTAGGTACAGGATCTTAGATCCAAATGCAGGTTCACAAGGCCAATCTGCAGAGAAGAGGATAGAGAGCATCCTTCTGAGGGCACCTCTAGAGGGGTTCTTTAGTAGGGCCAATTCCCATAGCTAAGTCACAGGCACAGACCATAGCCTTCTGCTCTCTGGCCGACCGCAGCCATAGCATCCTTATTGTTGTAACTCCCAGATTGTGATACTGTCACAAAACTGTTGCTAGGCAACAAATGTGGTTACCAGGTCTCAGCGAATAGCTGAAGGGGAAAGCAAAGTGTTGCACCATTGTAGAGTAACCATAGCAATGACCTACTATTACAGACTAAAGAATTATCATTAACAATGTTAAAGTATCAGACAGAGGCCCTGAATCAGAGACTTCCAGGCACTATCTGCATAATTGAGTGATCCAGACAGAGATTTCAACTGATTCAAAGCTAGTCACTCATTTTTATGGGACAGTCTTCGTAATTATTTGTATTTTTAATTAAAAATTTAAGTTACAAAGACTGGCAAAAATGATACAGCTTTCACAGCAATCAAAAACATCCATTTGCTTATTGGTTCTTCTCCGTCAGTATTAGTTGCCGCTTGTGTAAAACTGTAGGTAGGTTTGATTTAAAAAATACTGTACTTGAGCGTAAAATTGACGCCACTGGAAGAGATTTAGTAAAATGACCCCGTAAATCGACAACGAAATGTGCATTTCCAAAGTTGAGTCCGTACAAACCAAACCAGATGCTCTTTTAGATGCTGCTTTGAAACACTGCTAACGCTTTTCTAACACTGTCTCCTAAAACCGTAATAAAAATGTCGTTCGCTGGGACACTTCGAGCCCCGTCAATTTAGAGGCTGGTCCTTCATTAAGCTTCGCGTATAATTTGGTCGCAGAGCCCTCGCCGAGGCAATCGTGCCTCGGAGCACCGCTCCGGGGAAAGGGAAGGAAAATCTGATTTTTTTCCCCCCTCTCTTGGGAAGCGAAGCAACGTGGGTGCCCGGGGTGGGGACGCAGCCGGATCCCGCGCGTAGGGGAAACCAACCCGCGCGCGCGCGCAGCCGCGCGCGCGTGCGGAGTGTGGACAAGTGGGTGGTTTCGAGGCGGGAGAGGGAGTGGCCCTTCCCGCCGCGCGCCTCGATTGGCCCGGAGGGGCTGAGGCCCCGGGAGCCGTCTGGTCGCGCCTCGGGCGACCCCGGGGGACCGTCCGGGCCGGGTCCGCGCGTCGGGACGGCCGGGCGGCCGCATCCCCGCCCCGGGCGCCGCCGGCGGAGAGCGGATTTGACCGGCGCTCGCCTTTCTCTGAGCCCCGGGGCAGCGCGAAGCCGCAGGTACAGGTGTGCCCGGGCCCCCGAGGCCGGACCCGGGCCGAGACGCGCGCCAGCTGGTGGGGCGCGGTCGGGGGGACGGGACCCCCGAGGGCGGGGCGCGGGCTGGACCGGGAGCGCCGGACGACCCGGCCCGGCCGCCGCCGCCTCCGAGCCAGGCCACCTCGTAACCTAGTCTGTGTTTTCTGCAGGTACCGACCGTCACGAGCTAACTTCCTGGAAGAGCTTCCCGTCTATTTTCAAATTCTTTACCGAAGCCTCGGAGGCCAAGACCAGTTCCCTCAAGCCGGCGCTGACGCGGCGCTCCCACAGAATAAAGCACGAGGAGCTGTAAGAGGAGAGCGAGCGCGACGGGGGCGGGGAAGCCGAGGACCCACACTCGAACTTGCGTCCGCGCGTCTCCTAACTGCTTGTCGTCGGCGAGCAGACTCCCAGCCCCTCATTAGATTGTTTTCTTCCTAGAGCACAGGGTCGTGATATATACATCTAAATAGCGTTTGGCATTATTTCTAGATGAGTGCAACTGTCAAAGCAATATGGGTTCACTGGTCGTGCTTCCTGCGGGCTGAGCCCGGCCTTCGCGCGGCCCGTCAGCGCGCAGATTAAGGCTGACAGCGCCCTGCCCGGCGCGGCCGCCGCGGCTCTAATTGCCCTGACGGAGCCCGCGCGGGCGCTGCGGGGCGGGCGGCGTCTGCGCGGTCCTACCGCCCGCTGCAGCGCCGCAGACGCTCCTTCCCCCTCCCCCCAATCATGCCCGTTTCTTTTCTGCGAACAGGAGCAAACTTTTATTGTAAATTTCCAACTCTCATTTTAAACGGATTCTAATCCCCGAGGCCTTCGGGCGCCTCCTTTTTTAAGGATCCCCCCCCCACACACACACACACACACCCCTCCCAGCCAAATTTAAATGCAGAACAGGTCAGGATACACGCTGTAGTTAAGGGGATGCAGAATGTTCTCCCCCTAACTGTCTTACTTATTTCGTGACTAGAAGAAAGACTTTGTACAGAAATCTAAAAAAAGGACCGCATCCACGTTACCGCTGAATATCTATGGTGGTTATATATGGGATTTTTTTTTTTTTAACGCAAGTGTCTGACTTCAAAAGAGATTGCTTAAACCAGAACGATATGAGGAACCAGTCTTTAAAGTATGTGCGAAAGGCCCCATTTTCATTGGGATTTCTAATTTTATCATTAGAATCGACTTTTGAAATATATAGTGTTTTGAGTGGCATTGTAATTTAGATCACATACATTTTGCTTTGTAAATCTTAATGTAGAGAAAGTTTGTGCCTGATCCTAACCAGAATGACTTGTTTTGAGCTTTCCTAAAGTTAGATCCTCTAGAGAGAGATTTTTTTTTTTTTTTGTCAGCAGGAAAATCAACCTCAAAGTTGTGCTCAGAGTTTTTGTTTCTGAAGCGATAAATGGGGCTACAGTGATTTTTAGTTTTTAAGAGAAAGACCTGATATGAAAGATTTTCCTCTCTCAGACCAATGGTTTAGTTTTTAATTATCCACATCCACTAGGAGGATCTGCCCTGCAGTTTCAACAGTAAAATATTTTATCCAGCTAAGATCTGGTCAACTCTGTGAACTCAAAGAGGTAAAATAAACTTAAGATTTTGCTGACTTTGAAATTCAAATATTAAATCTAAACCATATCAATCTTAATTACTTGAAAGTATTTAATTACCTAGTGAAGATTCTAATAGATGATCTAAATTCAATATTTTTTCGTCCCTTTTAAAAGTATATGC
Source organism: Uropsilus gracilis (assembly GCA_004024945.1). Lineage (NCBI taxonomy): Eukaryota > Metazoa > Chordata > Mammalia > Eulipotyphla > Talpidae > Uropsilus > Uropsilus gracilis. The sequence goes on along the minus strand of PVHY01008456.1, from coordinate 36,251 downwards.
AACAATTAATATGCCTGCCTTACCTGAGGACATGATAAAATGTATCCAAATGACTTAAATCTGTCTGTCTCCTCAGAATACAATAACCACCTTAAAATAACCGCCTCAATGGTAAATGTTTTATGTTATGAACCCATTTCAGCAAGTTTTAAAACTGATAATACTATATTTGTGTTTGGTATACAGGTACATTCATTAGTTCTTATAGCTTTAATGATGGCAAATTAAATTGACCTTTTTTCAGTGGTCATATCTGCATCTTTTGATGTTATTGTAGCAGAAATAGCTTAAGAAGAAAAATCAAAACATCATCTCCAGCTCCTGGATAGCTTAAACTGTATTATCCCAACAATCTCAAGCATGTTTGTCTGTAGCCTTTCCTATTTGAGAAATGTTGAACTGTATAAAATAACGATACCCTCCTTTGAGAGGGATTGAGAATTGATATGGATGGTGTTTTCAGTACATGAAAAGGTTGAACAAAACTAATTTTACTGCATTTTTTTAATCAGCATTTGTGCACTGCTAAATTTGTGAAGCTTCTTGCAGCTAAATTAAAGCAAAGTAAATGCTCAGCTTATACACCAAGTCAGTTCTGTTCCTTCTCTTCAGTTTTCTCACCTCTCTTTTTAAAAATCTTGATTTGTAACTCCAGTAAGTCATTGTTTAATTGCCTATAATCCTTTTAAACTACCTTGTTTTAGGCCTTGTTAAACTATCTATAGAGAGCTATTTGCAAACCTAAGTTGTGTAAATGTGATTTCTACTTGTGGATCTGAGCCGTAGGGACCTGGAGAGATCTAGGCTAACCATTCCAGACCTCCAGCTGGTAACTGATAAGATTCCTTGTAAAGTAAGATTTTTTAACCTGTTGATTATGGGTCTGTTGGTATAAATGTAGTAATATCATTCACCTCAATTTTCCTGGAGTAACAACAAACAGTTGGAAGTAGCCCACCTGCTTGGAGGTGACAAGTGTTAATAATATTTCTACTCTGATCTCTCTGTTTGGTTTATGTAGACAGGGCTGTTTTTTTAGGAATGTAGGTTAGGAAGTGTGCTTTTTTAAAAAATTATGTACTCAGATCTTAGAACAAGTGAAATGGGAAGCGAAGATTGGATCAATAAATCAAATTTTTCAAAAGAGTCGCTGAAATTTAAAAATCAGATATTGACTTTGGAGCTTTCTAAAGATGCCTAACCAGTCACTGGAAGTTTTCATGGATATGAGAAGGGGTGGGGGGAACCTACTTGTAATAATTGTTATTTTCTCAAGTTTCTCCCTTGTGCTTTGACCTGGACTACATTGTTGTTTATACAAAAAGGAAAAAAAAAAAAAAAAGCGCAGGAGTTTCCTATCTATTCTATATTTCTGTTCCTACCATTTTAAAATAAAAACAATTTTCCCAACAAGCTTCATTGTATTATTCTTGTTCAGAAATGCATTTGCTCACCAACTGTATGGAGGTTAATAAAAGCAGAAACTTAAAAAGGTGGAAACAGCACCCATCAATATTTTAAACCTATTGCTACTTAACTGTCAGTACTGTAAGGCAGTAACCTGTCTTCATTTGAGTCATTTTTTGGCTTGTACCTTTCACAAAGCTAACTTTTTCTGAGACATTTGTTCTTACTATCTCAAACTGCTCTTTAGCTACAAGGAAATTTGAACCTGTTGTTAAACTGTAGGTTTATAAAATAGGCTTTAATATACCGTAAACAAGTGTGTTTTCCAAAAGGAGTCTGGTGAGAGTAAATTGCTCTGAAATACCTATATAGGTCATTGATGTATTACATCTAATCTGGAAATATCTTGTTTACATTTACTGTACAGCTTTTCCTTCTTAAAAACCTGTAACTCCTTTGAGGAAGTGTAGATGACAAAATATGTTAACTTTATCAGTAGCAATGAGTTAGATTTTTTTTTTCATGTGTCTCTGGATTATCTAGAGTTGCAGTTCAAACATGTCTGTCTCTTGTTATAACCATAGTTTGTAACTAAACTGACAGGATCCTTTTGGTGTCCATAATCTTGATTCATTTTAGGAAGATTACTATTACAGGAAGCCTAATTTTTTTTTTAAAACTTGCCCCATGCCTGTGTGTAGAAAAGTGTCCTTAAATAAATGTGAGACATTCTCATCTTTGAAATATAGTTGGCAAAAAAAAAAAAAAAAAAAAAGGATAATGGTGGTGGTTATTTTATGATTACTTATTAAGGGCTGTAATAATATAAAATAAAAGACTCCAGGAGGTACTCTCTTTCAAAAATTGAATACTTTCCTTCCTTCCTTCCTTGTATAGAGTGACTGAGTGGGAGTCTCTTGAATTGTTCGTCTTCCTTTTATCTAAAATTCTATTAATCTCCAAAAAGATCAGTTTGAGTCTGGGAAAGGGTTTTTAATCAACACTTCACAGAGCTTAAAGCTACCCTACCTAAAGCGTCAGCTTTGTTAGGAGGTTTTAGATTTAAAGCATTGCAACTGTCATGCACTGTACTAAAGTAAAGAATGTACACCAAGTGGAAGATGTTGAAAAGAGGGAAATAGCACAAAGTCGATTAACGGAGATTCAAGAATAGAAGTTGCCATCAAAGCATTCCAACGTTTATCTCAAAATCTATGTAGGGTAAAAAAAAAAAAAAAAAGCAACAATGATAGTTTTAAACCTCACACTTAGGAGGGATGAATGTTGATTTAATTGATTCATTTGGATCAATGTTTTTAAAGTTTCACACCACTGATCTTTCATGTAGTGATGTCTTTAGCAGTCAGTGGTCTGACATGAGCCTTCTCAGATTTCATCAGTGGCACTCTCCATGACATCTAAAATTATGCAACAGTCTGTGCAGTGGTAACTTTGGAGATGGGAGACCTCAGTGCCAAAGAGCATGGTCAGATGGAAGAACTCTTGTTAATTCTAAACACAAAGGTTTTAGAGGAATGATAATTGTAAATGAACCATAAAGGTTAAAGTCACCAAATATTATATAGTGGGCTTAAATTGATCTATATGAGAAAATCATCCTGAAAGTTTGACCATTAGGTGGATATCACACAGTGACCAGTATTTCTCCCTTGAACGCAAAAAGCTAGAAAATGGAAATTTCACTTAATCTATGAGGCCTTCCAGGCAACTTCTCGCAGATATTTGCCTTGAGATTTGTGAAACATCTTTCACTGTATGCTTTATGCTGTTGTAGTTGAGTCCTATTTGAAACAGATATGAAACATGTTTCTAGAGAGAGCCTGCATCTTTCCAGATCATTCCACATTTACTTCCAAGGTTATTCCATCGGGTAATATGGAAGACTGTCATAGGTAAAATAATGTTGAACTGTACTTTGTGCCAGCCTGCAGTACCAATACAAAGAATCTGAAATGCAAAGACAACCAACCCTCCAAGAATGATATGTCTCTTTTTAAAGTTTACAATTTGAATAATGAACTTGGATAGAAACTTGGCAGGAAAACAAACCATGGCACCATCACATCACCAACCATTTTCACTTTTCTGTCCAATTTCAGAGTGCATGTGTTTGTGAGTATTTCACTAGATCAGTGACAGCTCTTTATTTGCATAATTATATGCTCTGGTCTGAAGAGAAAACTAACCCCCAAATTTCATGGGTCACCAAACTGCAACAATCAATGTTTTATCACGTATGCTAAGCAAAATCTAAGAAGCTATATGAAGTTTCTTGGGGAGTTTTTACTCCTCGGAAAATTAAAGAGTTTTCCTCTACTGAATAGATTCAAAATCTTTCCAAGTTCTTTGTGACTGAGTTCTGTTTGAAGGCAAAACTAGAGATTAACATGTAGATCTGGGTCTGTAGACTCACTAGCTTTACTTCAAAGTGGCTTAAGAAGAGCAGCATTTTTTGGAACACTAAACTTAAATTCTAAGTACTGTGTCCTTCATGCTAATAGGAAAAAAATGATTGGTCAGATTATGATTAGCCAAAATGAAGTACAAATGAACGATAATTGAATATGAAGTGTATGTCCTTCATTGAAATAACTCAGGGTTTTTTTTTTAAGACCTAATAGAAAAATATGTATATAGCATATATGTGTGCATGTGTATACATGTACATGCACATACAGATCCATATCCATACATGGAAGACACGTGCCCATTCCAACAGAAACAGATAACATAAAGGATGTGTATGTCTTTTCAGTGCCTCTGACACAGTAGGTACTCCATACATGTTGGGCACCAGGATTGTTTGTAAACTTTTAAATAAATCTCTCGTGTGTGTGAATTCTGCAAAACATTGTAATATTTGTAAATGTCTCAAGTTCATTTGCATCTGTAAATTCTGTACATAATGTGTATTTGTGTGGAAGGCTGACTTTATTCCATTAAAGAAAAAAATGATTGAAACTTTTGGTCTCTTTAGTTTGTAGGCAATCTACCAAATTTGAAATACAAGAGAACACAGAGTCACATGCAGAAAGTGACTGTTACAAAGTTATTAAAATCTTGGGAAATACTTCTTTACCTAAGCTCTTCGGGAGTAGGCTAGGTGCATGATTTAATTCTACTGCAAAAGGACTCAAGTATGAATTTCATCGAAAAGCCTATAATACAATGCCATTTATTTGAAGTAATCTGTAATAATATCTTCACAACTCACTGTCATCAAATAAAGCAACAGAAAAAGTTTGAGAATTTTTTTTTAAAGAATTGCATACTTTTGAAATATTTTATTCTCTGTCCTGAAGAAGGAGCAAAGGTCTCTTGGGCAGGCATCAGAAATTTAAAATGTTCCTGTTATTTCAAATGAAAAAGAAATCAATATCTCCCAAGTTTTTCATTAAAGTTGAATTACAAATGAAAGACATTTTTCTTTCTATGCCTCAAAATTTAAACATTTGCTTGTCAGAAATACTATCCGCAATCATCACATCTCGCCTTCTCACTGTCCTTCCTGGGTTGTTCACCCAGTTACATGCACTCTGCCTACACCCATCCTCTATCTCCCCCAGAAATTGCTCTTAGGACTGAAGGTCTTGGATCCCTCTGGGTGAAATTTTCTCAAAATTGAATCTGTAAAATAAACAAATCCATGTTTTAGTGTTTTTATCAAAATGAGTGAGTGAGCAAATTAGCAGTGATGTCTACTAAACAGTAAAAACACACAAAAAGAGTAGGATCTAGCTAGAGTTCAGGCGTGTATATATTGAGGACTTTTATGCTTCTGGGTTAGATGAATTTGCATTTTATTTTTAAGGTATAAACTCTCAAAAGGAAAGGAATGGACAATATGTGTGCCTAATTTTTTCTCGGTATGACCTTTGTTGAACCCTATAGGTCCAACCAAGACCTAATAGGTCTCTCAGATTTCTACTCTGCCTGAGAAACAGAAAAATCTGTTTAGTTCTCACTGAATTCCACAGACAAGAGGATTGACCCTATAGTTAAAAGGCCTTAGTTTTCTCTTTTTATCATGTCTTGCTCAATCCCATTGTGTTTCAGAAAGGTATCTCTGATTCAGTTTATTTTCATGCACCTCCAAATCTCCAAAGGCTTGTTATTCTTCTGTGTTTTGTTAACCATAATTAAATAAATGTCTTTTTCCTAATAAAGGTTCACACCTTTTCTAAGTGCATAAATAATCAGAGCTTATAAACTGAGGAAATGTTGATGCATTGCTATGGTGGAATTTATTTTAGGTTGGAGGGGGGGCTTTTGCTTTTGCTTTGCTTCAGCAAATTACTTAATACCATCCCCTGGAATAACCAGCTCTAAGAATAGCCCTAGCACAGGGTGTCACAATTTGGCTTTCATACAGTTTCAAATGAAAACCATTAAAGTTGCATTGATCTCACAAATATTGATCCAGAGCTTGATATCAAATATCAAATGAGATGCTGTCAGTTGCTGCTGATCATGTGTCAGCTGTTTGAATTCTGGTCCTTTTCCTTCTCCATTGTCACATGGACTGAAGTTGTCAAAGTGATTAATATGATTAAGAAATTATTTTGTATGTCACGTTTCTAGTTTATTAGCCAAAGTTTATATCCTATCCCAGACTTTGTCACATGAGTTCATATATGTAAGTAAAAGCATGAATTTTGCATACATGTGAAAAAGCATTAGATCTTTGTACAAAAGTATGATTATCCCACTAGGTGAGTTATGTTTTATTTACTTTTTAATCCTAATTTTGAAATGATTTCTTTCTGCATATTGCTTTCTACTCACTTGTCTTTTCAGAAATAAAATTTGTTTTAAGAGATTACGGTCATTAGAACACCATTTTAGAATTTAGGATGAAGCCAAAGCCATTTCAAATTTGCAAACTATGATAGGTGTATAATAGGTAATTCACTCCTGTGTTCTTGTTAAATAGATATATATATATGCAACATGTGTTTATATCTTATATGGATATATAGCTACAACATTTGGCGAGTTTGAGGGTTAGAAATTTATTTAAATGGAATTATATCTATGTTTAGTAAAATCGAGTTATCTGAACAGACTATTGCTGTTTTTACATGCTATAAAATCTGGAAATAGTTAAGTGATTATAGATATATTTAAAATCTCAAATCATCCTTCTCCTGCCCGCCTTCCTCTTTACTTTGTATATCAATAATCGATTATTATATTTCTTTGAAATGTGGAACACTTCAAGGGGAAAACTCTCCTTCAACCACCAGTTCACGCTGCTGTATGACGAAACAGTAGAGACTGAGAAGTAGTGAACTGCCCTCCTTGAGTACTGTTTATATTTTACAGCCACACGCTTTTTTTTCCACATTCGCGTTGAGATAAAATTTCCAGTGGCAGGAATCGTTGTTTTCTCGTCCCCCTTTTACACCTGAGTGCGGTGTAGGCTCTGCGGACCGAGAGGGCGACGCCGCGGTATTCCCAGCACCATGGACAGCTCCCGGCGCGCCCCCTTCCCTCTCCCTCAGCCAGAACCCCGAAGTTCTGAGGCTCCACTAAATCCCCTCTTCCACCATTCCCTCACCGTCGGAAACAAGCTCTGCCATTCTTGGGATCTGAGCCCAAAGCAACGATGCGTTTTGAAAGTATGGTTTATGGGAGGGGTGTCTCGCTTTTGCTCCGTATCCAGCGTTTATCAGAGTGCCCCAGAGTTGGCACAGCGTTTGCCTGCTCCCCGAATTTGCACCCACCCCCTGATGAGAAGAGCGCTTTGCTCAGTCATTTCTGTGAATGAATTGTTCCTCCCATTAACTTTTCTTTGACTAACTTTGCACCACCATACTTTATGTAGCCGGATAGATACCGGCTCTGACTTAAGAGGTCTGTATTGGATGCATCTTCTCGCTGAGCTGGAGGTCTCAATCGCCAGACGTTGTGTTCTCGAAGAAGAACAGTCAGACCCGCTGGACCCTTGGTCCCACGGCGCTGCCCAGGGCTGAAGCTGTCGACAGGCAGGGTCGGGCGCCCGCAGGTACTGGTTAATTACCGCCTGAAGGGAGGCGGCCGTGCAGCGAGTGCCTGGCCCTCAGCGCGCTAAAGAGCCTGACAGCAACTTAGTTGACAGCACTAAAAAGGGGGCGCGTCTGGCTAAAGACCCACCACCCCCTCTCCTCCTACTTACAGCCCTCAGCTCCAAACTCCAAATTTCAACCCGCGTCTCTGTTTGCGTTTATTTTTCACTGTCGCGTTTCGCAAAGTACAGTAAAGGAAGATAACTTCCTTGTAGCGTCTCTTCCCATCGCATGATCTCCCTGGCAACATTTCAGTTAGCACTCCTGAAATTGCTAGTTTTTAGAGATTTCAAATTACACCGTACTTTATTGAAACTCGCCTCACTTGTTGGACTTGGAGTGAAATCTCTTCCCTCCCTTTGGGACCCTATTATAGTCACCTACTCTCTTAAACCGAATTTGAGGATGAAATCACTACGTTTAGAGCAGGAGAGGCAGGCAAAAACAAGTGTCTATTGAACATAGACTAAAAAAAAATTTTTTTTTTGTTTCAAAGCAACTGGAGGCAAACTTTAACCAGAAAGGACCAGGGATAGTGAAACGGGGAAGAATCTTGAAAAGCCGAGAGTTTTCTCTGCTGTTAAGTAGCCCCATAGAGCTGATTTCAGAATTACTCTTATGGAGTAAGACGGAATACAAAGCAGTCCAGGATATGGTTGGTGGCTCTCTATTTGACATAATACTGCCATAACAAATTTACCCAAATTCTTCAGAACAGCAACAACTTAGCTTCAAAATTCTGTATTTTTCTGTTCCTTAAGAGATACAGATATCTTCCGAACTATTTCATGGGTTAACAGTTTAGTCTGTTGTCTCAGAATGGCTATCTGCACTCTGCCTTCCCATATAGCATTGTTGATACAGCTTTTTTTTTTTAAGTCTGCAAATTCACAACTGAATTTTCCCCAAAGACGACTTTTCCCTCTCAGTTTGTTCAACTCTCAAGAACTGTTTTGCCCAAATACTAAGACAAGCTTATACTGCTAGCGAAACTCCAGTTCAGCCGGGAGTTATTTAAACTAACAGTGCCACTTTCCTATGAAAACCGGGGAGAACTCACGAAGGCTAACCCGATTTGGCAGCTGAAGTGTGCAGGGTAGCAAAGGGGACCTGTTGAATAATAATGACTTGGAGACTCGCATGTCATTGACTAGCTCCCCCCCCCCAAAATCTGCCCCCGCAACTGAAATACGTCTATGTTTACATATCTTTGGTTGGTATGTTGTTCGGGAACTCATTCTATGAACTGAGCTTTCATCTTTGGATAAATGAAATATTTCGCTTCATTCTTCCAGGGGGCTCAGAAGCAAGAAAAGGGAGTCGGGTGTGAAGGAGAAGAGGATGTAGAAGTGTTCTTTGTCAGTGCAGGGGAATTGTGGAAATTTGGGGTAAAATTAGTAAGCTCCTGAGTGTCTGGCATTTTTCACCCAAGCCAGCTTTTGGGGAATCTCCTTTTGGGGGGATTTCCCTTATAATTTAGGGGACAAGGAAAATATGATCTATATTAATTAATCAGGAATTTGCTACTTAAAAAGTATATTCTTAGCACCATTTCAGAATGACTTTTTGGTAAATCAGAAACTCCCAGGCTGGGGTGAGTATTTCAGTGCCACGTTGTCAGGGGGGAATGTGGAGAAAAAGAAGTATAAGAAACTAATTTTTAAAAAAATCAAAACATTGATTGACATTTATCAGGTCCCTTGAAAGGAGTTTCTCCAGCAATAGTCAACACCTGTATGTGTTTGACATTGCTTTAAATCAGTTTGCAGCATAGAAAGCTATCTCCCCCTTTTATCCAAGCTTTTCTTTTTATTTCAACCTTACTCTTCCCTATGATTGCTCCTGCCCTGCCAATTTTCCTCCTTCAAAGTGTTTTAAAATGAGTCTTCTTGTCTCTCACCCATTTGTCAATGTGGAATATACACTGTCTATTTAGTTAAAGAAAAGTGCGTGTCTTATATATTATTCTAAAAAAGTCTTCTTTATTTGTTTTCTTGGAAATCAATACTCCCTTAAACATTTGCCAAGACTCCCTGGGGAAGGGAAAAATGTAAACAATAGCTACCAAACTTCGACAATACTGGTGAAAATCTGCAGGATGACCATTCTAAATACGGGGGAGTGATAAGGGAAGGCTTCAGACATCCTCGATGACAGTGGAAGGGATCGGAGGCGTCTGATGCTTGGCTCCATCTCCGGGGACTCGCCCATGGAGTCAACTATCCTGGGGGGTCAGGAGTTTAATTCTAAACTTACAGGGCATCTTAGTAGTCTCCTGGTCTTCAAATAATTGAGGTAAGAGAGAGCAGGATGACCAGATAGAGATGGCAAGACAGTTACCTCCATTAAGAGAACACTATGATTTTTAGCCTTGTCTGATGTAAAGACTTTGGTAATACTCCTTTATTTTGACTCACACTGTGAATAAAAACTCACCTACTCCTCTGGTGGAAAAAAAAAAAAACTTTAAAAGACCATTCACACAAATGTCCTGGTTTAATTTTTGCTTTTGAAAAGTAGCACATATGCAAAGAAATACAAACAGTATTAGAAGAACCAAGTTACAATTAGTTACTAGCAGTTTAACATTAGAGGGAAGGATACAACTACTTTTAACTTAGCCAACTTTTCAAATGATGTGTTCCTAGATGATAGGATGTGTTCCTGATTGGATTCCTTCTGCAGGAGATTGTAAAATAAGGTCTCAAGAAAGTAAATAAAATATATGAAATCTCTGGAGTAAACAGTTGGGAGGGATTTATAAGTGTTTGAGGATCCGCTGATCCAGTGGAAGCACAACTCACTCAAATTTGAATTTTCATGATCAACTTTCAACCCCGAGAAAAGGAGGGCCATTTGCTTAACTTAATCTGGAACATATGTTTGCACCAGCAGCAGGTTTTTAGGTGTGTGGCTGGGGCTGATCAAGTTGTAAATTTCCTGCTTTAGGTTTTCAGCGCCTGCTAGTTTCAGCCTAACACCTATAAGGGAGACTTCAGGGGTTCTTCTCCAAAGCAGCTAAGGTTTTACAAAAGGTTTCCAAATCACCTAGCTCAGTCATCATTGATATTTTCAAAGGTGGGGCATTTTTATAAATTAGTTGTACAAATTCTAAAAGCAGTAAGTTAAACTCTCTTTCCTTAGAACGTGGATAAAGTGTCTGTAAAGAGGTTTTTCTTTTTTCATTTGCCTTCCTCACCTGCAGGCTTTTCTTTAAATGATGCACAATGGTATGAGGTGGTAGAGGCTCTGAAAGTAGCATCTTCATTCCACAAAACAAAACAATATACAGGTCTTTTGAGTCATCATATTTGTCCACCAGAAACTTGGAACTATTGATTTTCTGTCTCTTTGTGTTTTAACACAAAGGAGTTTCAAAAAAAAAAATCGGTGAGGAAAACCACCTAGTGATTAAAATAAACATACATTAGAGCTCACAAATTAGCTTTCATGTGAAACTAACTTTGTGGGTGCTTTTATGAGTAATGCTATAGCATGTCTCTTTGTAGACATGAATTTTAGTTTGGGGGCTTTAAACAAATCACAGTACTTTAAAATCAATTAATGATATACCACAATGACAAATGAAAGTAAAAAGCTCCTTAAGATTTGCTTAATTCATCCTGCAAATGGGAATGGGAGTAGTGGTGTGAATGAGTAGTGGACTCTGGTGATAAACTTAAGGATTGTAAATAACCATCTGGACCTACTGATTTATCTTCTTCCTGAAAGCCTTAATCAGATTACGGGGGGGGGGAGTTACCAAAGTGGTTTTTGAAATATATCAGAATGAGTAATTGAGCCAAAAAATGTGCCCTAAATTCAAACGCAGAGTTTTGATAAAACTTATTATCTGATGAAGATGGCAAGCTCCCACCTGAAGACTACCTTAATCAAAAAATGAACAAGGGAGACAAAAACAAGGGCAGTAATCACGTTATCAGCACTGTCTGTACTGATCAAATGCCCACAACTAGTTGAGAACAACGGTGCTAAAAAAAAAAAAAAAAAAAGCCGCTTTAATTCTGAAATGGAAGGTCCTGAGACACCGAGCGCCATCTAGCAAGCAAAGTTAGAATCAGAGTACCCCTGAGTCAAGTACACAGCACTGAGAGACCAGGGAGGCAAAGAGAGACTGCGAGATACTCTCGCAGCGACTTAACCAATGGCCCAGTCTCACCTGAGCCCAGCGCTACCTGCAGGTTGCAACTCTTCCGCTCACCAATCAGATCAAACAAACTTAACCAGAGGTGAGACAGACCCTTTCTGCCTCAAGCTCAGGCTAATGGACAGATCCTCATAGAGTTGCTTATTGTTTTTCATTAGAACGACTGGCCTTCCCACTCCCATCCCCAAACCAGCTCACTATCTAACTATTGCTGCACCTTCCACGCCAGGTGCAAAGAACAGTGCCTGAAAGGCTCACCTTGGGCTGACAAGACTCCCAGGGTTTCAGCGCAGAGGAAAGTACATCGCTGGGAAAACCTAGCAGGATTTGAGAAGTCATTCTGAGTTTACAGAGCTGCCCAGACGTTTCCTGACAGGCAATCTGAGCTATCTCTGAGTGGCATAAGACACAGATTTACTTAACAAGCCACAAATGGTCATGGAAACTGAATACTGTGTTCTAAATATAAATAGTATAACTTTATTCTTCGCCAGATCTTTGATATTTCCTTTGGCTGGGGAAAAGTCAAAGGTTGCTAAAATGCTGTCAAATAGCCCCTGTTAGTTTGTAGCTTGAGGGGAAAAACAGTACTTTTCCATTTTTTAGGTTTGAATGATGTTACCTAATTATATGAATATTCTGTGGAACTAGCAAAACATGAATATTTTGGGCCAACAAAGCAGAGCTTCTGGGGTTGTGATATAAAGAAAATAAAGAATAATTTGGTTTCTGTATAGGCAAGGACCCCATCTTTTTCTTTTAAACCTGTCGATCTGAATTCAAAAGACAAAGAGAGTTCATCTCAGTAGTATGTCTGCTTTCCAATGTACTTCTGTTCAGTCTTTCTGGAATTTCATTTTAAGACTGGGTGGGGGGGTAGGGTACATACATACTAGCCTTAAAATACTCCTAAATTCCTGTGATTGAATATTGTCTTTGTAATAACTCATTGATTCACATTGTTCTTAAAATACAGAGCAAGAGCTTGGGTTTTCTATTGTTCCGTGCTCTGCCCCCACCTAACATACAATTTTTTCCAGTGAAGTGTTTTGTAAAAAAATAAAAAAAGTTAGAAAATGAATATTAAAATATTCCAGTTGAGTTTTAAATGCTACTCAAATCTCAGATTTGTTTCTCAATGAAAACAGGCGTAACAGATATTAAATAACAGTTCTCTTTATTTTTCTACCACACTATTTACTGTACAAAACAACCACATTAAGAATAAAGGGAATGTTAGATAAGAATATGTTCAACGTACTATTAAAATATCTTCCCAGGTTACAGTACTTGCAGAGAAAAATCCTACAAAAATCAGAACCCACTCAATATACCAAGCCAAAAAAAGAGAGACTGTCAGAGCTTAAACGACAATTTACAAAACATCTAAAACATTTCTATGAAGCCACATCTCCTTATCCCTGAAAAGATATGTAAAGACCTGAGGGTGGAAAGTAGGCACAGTTCACACAGGCTCTTCTTCTCTCTTCCTCTCCTAAGTACAGAGAAGTTCCCAGGTCAGTCTTGCCCTGGATCACAATAAAAAATTAACTTTTTTTTTTGGTGTCTAGTTAAATAGCACATTTCTCCCATCAAGATCTTCTTAAAGATGAAATCTTCTCATAGACAGGGTACCCAGCTGTTTAATTTAACATTGATTTATTGCTTTTAAAAGTAAATTTACACACATGCCAGCAGCGCTCCGTTTTGTTTCCCCAGACTCTGAGATTTATTTTCTACTTAGCGCTTGTCTGACAAAACAATGTCCTTTAACTTTATTACACATCGATGAGGAAATCTGTCTTATTTTTGTTTGGATTTATTGCTATGTTGCTCGTGGGGACTTTTGTGATCCAGAAAGGCTGAGGTCCGAAAATAAATAGAAAATTAAACAGAGTTGATAAAAAAAAATAGGCAAAAAGCTAGAATATGGCTCAGCATATCAACCTGCTAGGGAGTGAGGTGGGGTGGGGGCTGAAGCTCCCTTAGTGAGCACAGTGACTCAGGGAGAAAACCTGCTTTAAGGGGCAGGTAGCATTTGATGGCAAAGTAGCAAAACCTGGGTGCTGTAAGAGCTCCAAGTTCTTGATAAAAATGGATTTGGGAGTACAGGGCAGGGAGGCACATCTGCTTGACTCCACAGCTCACGGCAGCCTTACCTCCTTGCAGAACTCCCAATTATCACATGTTGGTGATGACTGAGCCCAAGGGAATTAAGATGGACTTTGAAGCCGCTTTTACGGTACACTTCATCTACATTTGGGTTTTCTTTAGTTCTCATTAAAAGGGCCACTTTCTTCTTTTCATTGATATACTGTCTTTGTGTCCTTCATTTCACACTCTTTAAAAAAGTTCTCTCAATCAAATCAAGTGCAAAAAAGGAGAGGATGACATAATAACCATCATAAGCATGATAACAACAACAAACAACTGGTACTGTGGGGTGAAATCTTTTTTAAAAGAAGGTTTTCTCCTTTGCAAGGCATGGTCCTTCAACAACAGGAGCAATAATAATAAGAAAAGCTGGCGTTGAGCGTGGAGATAATATGTGTTTCTAAGGTTAAATTATAAATACAGGCGAGCTTTAAGAATCCAGTGTGTAATGAGCTTTCCTGCCCCAACCTGATATCTCACAGAGGCATCTAATAATCACCTTAGAGGTGTCCAAATGAGGACACGATCCCTTTTCCAGTAAGAAGTAAAGATGTGACAGGTTTCATTACTGGGATGAGGGAGAACTTTGTAAGATAGTCCTAGCCACCGGCTCCCTCCCCACCCCAGCCACCACCACCGCCAAGCACCATCTTTAACTCAAGCCCTGTCTGAACGTGGCTCCTCTGACGTCCGGTCCGTTCAGGCCAGAGAGTCCAAAGAAGAAAAAAAAAAAAGTTAAAAGTTTGCAGGCATTTGTACGAACCCAAGAAAAAAATTTAAGTCAATGGAAGATTCTTCCTCTGAAACACAAGGCACAGCCTGGGCGCGCACCTCCCACCTTAAAAAAAAAAAAAAAAAGGAAGATAGAAAAGAAAAGAAAAGAAAAGAAAAGACCAGAAAGGGAAAAAAGAAAAGAAAGATCTTTCTTAAAGGGGGGCTGGGGAGAGTAACTGCGAAACCTTGCAAATTCTCCTATTCATATTAGGAGCTCCCCCCCCCCCTTCTGTTTGCCCTTTGAAAAGGAGTCCTGTCACTCAGAAAGGAGCTGTTTCTTCAGCCTCCTCCCCATCCACCCACCAGCCGGCCCCCCTCAGCCTCGCCGCCTGGCCCCGGCCCACCCCGCGGCCCTCCCCGCACACACAGCTTCTTCCAAGGGCTGTTTCAAGTAAGAGCTGAGGAGACGAGAGGTGCGGCTTCTCCAGCTCCACGCCCGCCAGACGAGCACTTTCTCGTCCGGGCAGAGCGCGGCCGGGCGCAGCCCGCCAGAGGCCGGCAGTTCTCTTCGTGTCGCGAAGCCACCGGGCCCCCGGGGCGGGCCGCCCCTCCCCGAGGCCGGCCCGCGACGCGGCGCTCGGGGCCCGTCACGTGGCCGCGCCCCGCGCCCCACGGAGCCCTTTGTTAAGTCCCCGGGTCCCCACGCGCGGCCGCGGCGGCCAGGGCGGTGCCAACGCGTGGATGCGCCACGAGGACGCTGGGGCTGGCCGGGCTTTGCCCCGCTGACCCGGTAGCCCCGAAACGCCCCGGGCCGACGCCCCAAGCACTTGACAGATACAGATTCCCAGCACTTTGGGAGAAAGCGAGCCGGGCCACCCCCTAAGTCTCAAATCAAAGGCACAAAGGAGGGTCTCGGAGCCCGGGGAGGGCGCACCTCCGCATAGGGGTGTAACCACTGGGCTGACTTCTTCCTCCTTCCCATTCTGCCTCACCAGTCTCAGTCTCTCTCTGTCTCTCTGTCTCTCTGTCTCTCTCTCTCTCTCTCTGTCTCTCTCTGTCTCTCTGTCTCTCTCTGTCTCTCTCTCTCTGTCTCTCTCCTCTTACCCTCTGCCACGCACAGAGGCTCAGTGGGTGGGAGTGTGTGTGTGTGAATGTATTTGTGTGTCCGCGCGTGCAGTTAGGTGGAAATTTCATAAGAATATATTCTACACTTATAAACTTGTCAGGATGGAGGGGGTAGTATGTTCTGGAGTAAATGCACTGGTGGGAGAGTTTAAGCAACTTATTTGGGAGGAAATAGGGGGTCAGATTTGGTCTAAGTGGAACATCTGCAAAACATTCAAGCAGCTTATTCAACAAAGAATCTAGCCATTTATTGTAGAAATAATAAAAAGCCACTAATGATTATGGTTCCCACCCCTTCCCCCAAAAGGCCAAATCCTAATGAAATAATTCAAAGGTAGGCCTCATTTCCTAATAGTGGAATTAAACAACAACAAAAAAGAGCCCAACTAAACTTTCCAGCTCTGCCTTCTTAAGGGCCTGGGAACCTTGCTGAGAAATTAGGTAAATAAAAGGCGAGTTGGAATTTCTGTTGAACTCAGCCTGCAGCGCCCCAACTTGCTGTAGCTCTGCCTTGATATGCAATTAAATTACAGTAAATTCCCCTTTAACTGATAAAATTTGGAAGACTCTTCAGGATTCGAAGATGTCTGGGGTTAAGTAGCTTTTAAACCGTCAGTTTTTAAATGGTTTGTGCAAAGAATAGCTACCTTTAAGTCCTAAAACCATTATAAATATGCTATACATCTGGGTGCCAGTTTATCTCTCCATATTTCTTTTTAAAATGAGGAAAGCATTCATAAAAAGCTACATGGCACACTTTATTTTCGGAAAGCAGATGTTAATTTTTTCACGTATCATTTTATGACCAAGTACATGTGTAACGTTGGAAAGCATCCAGAACGCCTCTATTATTTGCTAAATGACTGTTAGTTGAGGCATATTATTCTCAGCCTAACCATGGTATAGGTTATATCCATAAAGTAAACATCTGTGATTTTTTTTTTTTTTTAACCAGGGGAAGGGGGTAGAAAGAGTTACACTAAACAAGGGGAAAAAAAGAGAGTTTGGATAGGAAGAGCACACCTGCATTGTAGCAAATAGGATATTTATATTGTTCGCTGCAAAACAAAGTCCCTCAGTCGGCCACTCGGGGATATTTACATGGCGGGAGATAAAGTTGAAAGCCTTTCCCGGCGTGCCAAATGGGATTCTCCCTGTGGCTTTCTGCGGCGCAAGATAACAGGTACTGAGCGCTCCTGGCGGCGCCCGCCGCACCCCCTCCCGCGCCAGGCAGCCCGAGGCCCAGCCCGGGTAGAGCCAGGCGCTCAGGCTCGAGGAATTCCCAGGCACCGCGGACATTTCAGCGGGGTTCCCAGCCTAGGAACACGTTCAGGAAGCGTCCTCATTTGCCCTGCGTCGCTCGAGGACGCCGGCACCCAGGCTAAGCCAGTGGCGCTGGAAGGCAATATTTATGGTCCGATGTATTGACTCTGAGGCAAGCGCGTCGTGCAGACGGTCCACGGGGGTCTGACAAACAGGGGGTGAGTGAACACACATAATGACCGGAGTGCTTGGGTCTCTCCGGTTTACTCACTTCAACCCGAGGTATGTAACATCATGATAAATATTAATGTCCACCTAAGACAGCCCCGCGGTCCTCCTAAACTCCCCCTTGTTGAGCGCTGCCCCTTTCCAAAAAGGCCAGAGAGGAGGTGCTGAACGTAGAATGCTGCAAATATGAAAAATAGGTCACCAATAAAATTGGTCTCAGCATGGAGCGTAATTGCAACAAAGTGCCGCCGAGTAAAATCGAGGAGTGAGCTGGCTGAGGCGGCACAGTCGCGAACCATCTGGTGTGTATTAAAAGTGGTGCTGTAAATATTGCTGAGAGCTAATGCATTATCGGCTTCTATAAGTGCACAGGGCCTGTAAGCTTTCCATATGTTGGAATATGTAGATCGGGTGAGAGCAGGGAAAGGTGTCCTATCAATCACAGGCTTCCAAAGCATTGTTTTGCCCACTCTTTGTGGAATTTTGGCCCCAAAGTGTAAGATAGTCATTCTCGTTCTCTTCCCCCCTTCCCTCAGCTCTCAGCTCGCTCTTTCTCTTTTTCTCCAGCTCTTTCTCCCAGCTCCCTCCTTCCATCTCCTCCTCTCTCCCTTCTCTCCAAGGGGATAGGACGGGCCTTGCTGACGTCACTTCACATCAGTAAAAGAGAATAACTGTTTCCGAGAGAGAGAGAGAAAAAAATTCATCTGTTTTCCATCATGCTAAAGTTTTGCCTTTTTAGTAGAAATGAGTTGCCCGGCCTGAGTAGTCCTTCTGTTTGAAAGCTTTTTTTTTTTTTTTTTTTTTTGGGGAGGGGGGGCCTGCTGAGCTTGGGAAGGGTTCACCCTCCACCCCCCAGAACTGAACCATCCTACTCAGATCAGCGCGAATAGATGAAACTAATTAAAAGAGGACATTAAAAATGATGCCTTCTAGAGAGTATTGCACATTCACACCTACTGGGCAGTTTTCGCCAAGGAGGGTGGAAGGTTCCTGCTCTCTGACATTTCCACTTTGTATCCGGGAACTTCTTCCCTTCTCTCCAGTTCCTCCTCATAATTCCACCCCCCACACACTGAGACCGCCACACACAGCACAGCTAATAATTTTCCTGCTGTCACATTACTTTTCTGGGGGAAAACAGAGTCCTCCTTTTCCTGATAATACTCCACGTCTGAGAGTTTACTATAATTACCCCCTCATCTCCTGCAAGCCCCCAACCTCTCGCTCCCCCACCCCCCACCTCATTCCTCAACTACAAGTTTTTACTCATATCCAGGGTCAGGAAATGTCCCTGCATTGTCCCACGGAGATTATTTTCTCTTTCCCAAAGTTGTGCTTCTCTCTTCCCTTCTTCCTAGTGCATGTCATCCTCCCCTGCCCCTTCCTTTCCTCCCCACCTCTCTTCCTCTTGTGCACATGCAGGACAAACCTCCAATGTGGATAAACCTGCTGGTTATGACAACCCAAGTTCAATCAGCAAATAAATAAAACTCTTACTTTTTTTTTTGGCTGCTGGCTGCATTCCCCCTCAGGCCGTTGCCTCCTTTAATTATAGGAGCTATATTTCTTCCCTGGGAGACAGTCAAGGGGATTTTTAGTTGGAAACTCGTTTCTGCTGAGTTATTTTGGAGCCAGGACCAGGGAGTGAGTGGCCGGTACCCAGAGGCTTTGAGTGAAGTGCAGATTGAGACATATCGAGTTCCCTCTAAAAGGATCATTTCATGTGGGAGGTTGGACACAAAGTTTGCACTCGTGACTGGCATTCCAGTGAGAGACATGCATATTTTAAAACAACAAAGCAAGCTAGATAGAAGGCTTAAGGGGGGGGGGGACTTAGAAAGAAGTTACTAAGTGACAAACATCTGTCAACATGGGATAATTTGTACCCTCCAATGTAAAACTATCTGCCTGGTTTGATGGAGTTCAAGGCACAGACCTAGGAGAGCAAGTGGAGACATATCTATCCCTGTGAAATAGGGTTAAGAGACGCTTTTCCCAAAGTAGGTGTAAGGTGATTAAAGCTGCATGAATGAGTATAATTTGAAAATGTTTCTTAGAATAGTAGAAGTCGATGAAATTTCCTCTTTCTGGTAACACGAAGTTAGATCCTATTTTAATTTTGAAAGATTTTTTTTTATTTTAAGGAACACAAGTAATTAATAAGTGAGACATTTGTAATAAAACATGATGTAAATTTTATCATAGGAAAACAAAACCAGGCAGAAGAAAGAAGAAAAAGAAAATGCTCAAACCACCCCTGGCTGCGAGATTCTAGAAATCTTTAACGAAAAGTACCATCTTTACATGTGCGTGTAAGCCAAACATATAAACATTCACCTCTCTTCGTGTCAACAAGGAGAAATGGCAAAATATTTTCAGGGAATTTCTCTCATTTAAGCTGAGTTTCAAAAAGTATATTACACTTTGAGAGGAAGAAAGTTCAAAAGAGTCCCTGCTTTAGGAGGTAAGTTTTGAAAAAACAAAGTGAAAGATCAGGCAAAATCCTGGAAAGTCCTTTTTAATGCCTGGAATCTCCAACAACCACATGGAAGTTCAGGCTCCAGCTTCCACCGAGAAATCTTTTTCTCCTCCAGATCTGAAGACAAAAGGAGAGGAGGCCTGGTGGTGAGCGGGATATCTCTGTTAGTTGTCAGCGCAGGTCCATGGGTTAGGAATGCTAATGAGCTTCTTGGCCAGCTGAAGACTTGGTTCTCTTTTGCGCACCCTGACGCTCACACTCGGGCTCCTGCCTGCCGACTGACAAGCACACAGACAGAGCCTCTTCTTGTACGACCCTGTCTCTCTCCTTTTTCCTCTGAGCGCAGAGATCGATCGCTGACCCACAGTTGGGCCAACGCTTTATTTATCTGGCTGCGCAATGATATTATCAGCCTTAAACGTTATATACAGCAAATGTCTTCCTAAATCAACACAATAGGATAGCTTACTGAGACCAGCCTGGTCTGTGGTCTGTCTTAAAGAAATCTCTCTCTCTCTCTCTCTCTCTCTCTCTCTCTCTCTCTCTCTCTCTCTCCCCTCCCTCCCCCTTCTTACCCCTCCCTCCCAGGCACCCCTACTCCTTTCTATCTTTACAATTGGGGGTATTTTACACGCAGCACTTGGGGATTTGGTCCCTTGCTTTCAGCTAGGTTGAAGGAGGCCTGAGCAGACTAGGAGATGGATAGACACCATTATCCACCCATCACTGAGATCTCCATCAGGTTTCCCCTGCCAGCCACATCCAACTGCCCACTCTATTCACATGATTCTAATTCCTCAAAATTGGGGTAGAAGAGAAGGTGAGGGGTGGAGAATAGAGTGTGCAACCTTGCACCGTGTTAATTGTTTTCTTTCCCCCCAATTACATTCATAAACCTATTTTCTGCATTGCATGTTATTTCTTTGTGCTTCAAAATTGAAACCACGTGCAGCCTTCTCCCCTCTGCACACACAATAAATGCACCACCCCCTCCCCCAATCCATCACACAACTATTTACATGTTGGTTACTCACTCTGCTCGGCCTGGGGAGAAGAAATTGGCCCCACGAGACTAGGTGAGGTTTTTGTGACAGCATCTCTCAAATCCGTATGTCGGGACCCCATCTCTGAGAGAAGCTCGCGGAGAAGCTCTTGGACTCTCTTCCGGGGACTCGCCCACCCCTTCCTCGCACAGGTGGTTGCGGCTTACTCTAGGAGAGCTAGCAGGAAGGAAACCCTGGGAGAAGGGCAGCGGTAGCCCTGTTCCGCTAGGCCCACCCGCTGCCCAGCTGGTATCCTGGTGGGCGGCCGCCTGGGTAAGCGGTGGCCGCCAACGCGCCTCTGCTGCCCCCTGGTCCATGCGTCTAGGGCGTAGCAGAAACCCCAAGGGAGCGGCAACTTCCCGGGGAGCATTCCAGACCCAGGTCCTCCCAGGCAAAGAAGGCCCACTACAAATAAATAAATAAATAAATAAATAAACAAATAAACAAATAAATAAACAAATACTAAGTGAATGAATGAACGAACAAACGAATGAATGAATGAATGAATGAATGAATGAATAAAACTCCAAAGGGGAGAGGGGGTGTTGGAAAACAGATTCGCTGACAAGGAGAGATAATAAATGAGGGGTGCTTTCAGATAGATATCTCAGACGTGAAATTGCGCCCAGCTGGTTGTGTAAGCAAACAAATAGTTTCATGTTAGGAACTCTCAACTTGTGACTTGATGAATAGAACTCGACAGAGGTAAATGGGTCTTTAACTCATTTAGGAATACAACTCTTTGGCTTTGCAAGTAAAAGGCCCGGTGACGCCACCGATCCTGAGCAGACCCTCCTAACAAGACTTTGATTAGTTCCCACTTGTGTCCTCTCCATCCCCTCCCCAAGCTACTTCTAGTCTCTTATTTGCAGGGCACTCAGGTGATTTGTTTGGAGAAATGGAGGAGCTTATGGGAGGTGACGCTGTCACTGTAGGAGCTATAGGGCTGCCTGTCAGTGGAGGAGAAAGAGGACTTTTTGAAAAGAAACTTTTTGCGTGCTCTGAAGGGGGGGGCTTTCTGGGGGGCTGACCGTCAGTGCCCCTGAGGCAAAGACGGGCACTGGGGCTTCAGAGAGAGGATCAAGATCCTCTAGGCTGCCAAAGAACGGGAATCAGAACCCACTGGAAGCGTAGTGTCCGGGAAGCCAAGGTTGTCCTGGTGGCCAGGAGGAACCCCCATCTCCACCGAGCTGTGGGCTGTGTGAGGGCAAAGGTCATGAGCAAGCTCCCTTGCACCAGTCCTTGTCCCAGAAAGGAAGAGGTGCCCGCGGCAGCCTTATCTAGAGGTTCCCCGAAAGAGAGCACGTCCCAGGATGGCCTTTTTGATGTTTTAAGCAAAGCTGTGGATAAAGTAATTTAAACTGACTTCAAAGCCCTGAACGTTCTCAGTAGCCCAGCAAGTGTTGAGGTTCCAAAAGGGGATGTTTGACTTTCATAGGTCACAGGTCATTTCGGGAGGGAGTGTACCTTGTGTGGACTGTTCTCCAGCTAAGGTGTATTTCTCTGAGCCTAGAGAAACTGTCAGGTCTACCTCATCCTGTTAGCCCAGCTCTGCTCTCCCAACTCCATTAGCGCAGAAACACCTTACTGGTCAAGAGGGCCTGAGCTCCCAACAGGAACTTGTGACCTGTACCTATCTGTCACCTCAAGCAGGGCTTTCAAGGCTCCCCCTGGTGCTTGACTCCAAGGCAAGCTTGCTGCTCTGAGGCCTCCAGAAGGCTACCCAGGCAGAGGGAATACCCAGTGCTTCATACCACCTTCTGCCCAGTGACTCCTGCACCCTGAGAAGGTACAGGATGAGGAGCAGGGGCTGAAGCTTCCCCTTAGCCACTGCTGGAAGGTCTTAGGTGTTGTTACTGGCCATGGAGGCTAAGGGAGTCTGCTGGTTGCCTGGAGTGGAGAGGATACTTCCTGGTAGAAGGTTCAGTCCACCTCTCAGCTCCTAAATCTTCCCTTAGTTCCAAAGCATTCATGAATTCCAACTGTGCCTCTGGAAAACAGGGGCACTCACACAGCCCCTGAATCCTTAGCAGGCGCTGTGTCTCTGGATGAGACACGGAGACCTCTGAAGACATCTGTCTGTGAGTATACCTGGCAGGTACTAATTCTGCCTCATAGGTGACAGCAGATGAGAAACCTACTGCCTACTGGGTCCAGAGGAGTCACCTAGCAAAAGCACCAGAGCAGAACCCTTTTTGTTCTTCCCGCCTGCTCAGCCCCAGCATATGACGGGGTCTGTGAGGCCACAGAAAGGCCAGCTCTTCTCCTCACGGTTCTCTGTTCCCTTCAGCAAGGCACCCAGCTTGGGTCCAGGCTTAGAAAGGTCCCTGGATTGCCCTAAGCTGTGGGCAAGCTTGGGTTCCCTGGACAAGGGCCACGTTCTCACTGTCACCTTTGGACATCAGAGTGAAAACTGTGTACCTCCTAACCTGGGCCAGTTCCCACACTGGACGCTTTGTGCTGGGCCTCCATATTGAACTTAATTGAAAAATACGTTTTCAGCCTACAAAAATGTTTATCTGTTTTCATCAGAGGGATCACACTGTAATGAATATATTTACATCTCATTTCAAGAAAGGAAAGATCCCTGAGCCCTCAAGGCAGCTCAGCTCCCCTCCCCCTCCATGCCCCAGCTGCAGTCCACCTCACCCCAATCCCCCCACTTGGTAAGAAGGCTGCAGGGGAAGGATCCTTGAAACTTCTTGGGGGGATGGTCAGGGGTTAATATGATGGCTCTCCACACCCCTTTTTCTTGGGTGCCCAGCCTGCAGGGAAGCCAGTCTAGGTTCAAAGCTTAAAAACTCCTGCATGTGTTAGAAAGAATGAGGTCCAGAGCCCAGAGGGATCTGCAAGGCCAAAAGAAGGCTCCGGTGGGCCAAGGAGCTCACATCTCACTCACCCTACCTGCTCTCGTCACCCTACAACTCAGGTGGGTCCCCAGGCCGGCTGGCTAGAAATACTGGGCTTGTAGGGCAGCTCCAAAGAGCATTTAGCAACCCCTCACTGCTACACTGTACCCAGAATACTAAAACCCAAGTCTGTTGGAGTGTTGAAGCTTGTTAATACATTTTTAAAGTGTCTGTTGGGGGGGGGGGTGCCTGGAGATTTCTAGACAACAAATTGAAAGAACTTAGCTAACGACTTCTGAAATGAAGCTCTCCCCTCATCCAGGTCTGTTTGGGGCAAGGGGAGGGGGAGGAGGTGAGAGGTGTTATTTTAAAAGATCTGGTTTTATTAATACCTTAAGAAAAAGCTCCCTTGGCAGCCCTGACTGAGATCCTATAAAACATTCATGCTCCGAAAGCTGTTAGAGAGGCAGTGCCCCACGCACACCCAAAGAAAGGCCTCAGCAGGAGGTTTCTGCACTGAAAGGGCCCTAGGACACACTGCTACTTGTGGAAGCTGCCTTTCCCAGTCTAGCTCCTGGACTCCCAGGTTCCAGGACCAACCCCAACTTAGTTCGAGGATCCTCCATAGTAACTCTGTCAAGGGAGTGAAGGGCAAACCACAACAGCCAGCACCTCTTCAGAGAACCATAAGGGGGTGCAGAGCCCGGGCTCACAGCCCTGAGGCTCCTATGTGCTCTTCCAGAGCTGGGCAGAGGCCACCCTTGTAGTTACAAGTGCTGCAAAGGGGCATCTAAGTGAACCTGTGCCTTCCTGAGCTCCCCTGTCTTGTGCTCTACCCCTCTCCAGACACCAACCCCCAACCTGAGTCACTGGAACAACTGAGCCCTGAGACTCTCCCCTCCTCTTCCTCCCTCTGCCCCCCCTTCCCCAGGATGCCCCAGCCCAGGGCCAAGCTGTGAGGAAGGCCACTGAAACCCACAAAAGGTCACGGTGGCTGCTGCCAGCATCCAAGACAGCCCTGTCCTCCCACCCACCCTGGTCACACAGAGTCTGGACTTCCCAATTGAAACAACCAAGGCAGCGGTTTGGTTTTAGGAAGTAAATCCAGCCAACTTGGTAATGGACCTTAAAGGTTCCCCCCTCAACAACCCCTACTCTAATAATCATTGGTGGGTTCTCTTGCACTAATGATATCTATCAAGCAACCAGACACGTGGGTTTTGCTAAATTCTTTTATTTTTGTTTAAATTTTCACTTCAATTTTAATTCTTGAAGAACAGCCTTGACAACATATTTCGCACTCATTATAAGAAGCAAAGGGTTATATCAAAAATTATTAGTATAGAATCACAGGAAATCTGGTTTGGAACCAGAAAAAAATACAAAACAGATATAGATACATAGACACAGGACAATTTTTTTTTATAATTATTTGGAAAATGTTATTTTCCCCTAATTCTTGTTTCCTTTTTTATGTGCATACGATGTTTAAATTTTACAAAAAATGAAAATAAAGACTAGTATTTTACAAAATGAATAACAATGTTGGGGGAGGGTGTGTGTTTCTACATAGGATTCAGTCCACTTCCAAGTGTGTTTTCTGTACAGAATATATCCACATCCGTCCACAATAAATCCTGGAAGGTCCATTAGTCTCCTTCTGTTTTATTAAAATTCTCATGGTCCTCTCTTCCAAAAATGTGTGTATGTGTGTGTGTTTTCACACCAGACACAAGGTCCTTTTTTCTTTCCTTTCCAACGTGTTCACAGATCTGATCCTAAAAGAGTCTCTTTTTCTCCTGATTTGGAGCTCAGCTTTCACTTCTGCAGGGTGGGCTGCTCCTTGTCTTCCCAGCCCTCCTCCCCCCACCCCCTGCCCAGCCTGCCAGGTTGTACCCTGCATCAGAGCCCGGTGTCCCCGAGGCTTTAGAGTCCACGGCCCCCACTGGTCCTCTGAGTCTCTAGGGAAGCGGGGAGCAGGTGGGAAGCGCCCAGTATCTAGGAGCACTGGATGGACATGTAAGGCCAGTTGAAGCTGCTCCCAGACAGTAACATATCGCGGATGAGAGTTTCGATGGGGGTTTTACCTACCAAACGGACGAAGAAGAGCTGCTCAATTACCGAGGAAGACACGGTGCGCAGGGAGGGCAGTCGCAGTAGCAGTTTACCGAATCGGCTGGGCTGGTTGGGGTACTGGCTCCTTACGTACTCCTCCAAGGCGCACTGCGACTTCTCCTGCAGGCTCTCGATGTGGGCAGCATCCGACAGGCCACAGGCATCTGCCCGAGCAGCCACAGGAAGGAGAGACAAGGGGGAAGGGGCAAACTGTTAGGTCCTCGAAACTCAAAAGCACAAACAGTAAGTCATTAAAAATTGTACTTCAGGAAAAAGAAAGAAAGGGCAGGAAAAAAAAAAAAAAGAAATCCTCCCCCTCCATGCCTCCTCACTCCTTTCCCATTCTCCTCCCCCCAACCCCCAATCCAAACAAAAATAAATCAAACCCCCACCAAGGCTGGGGGAGCCTGAGAGAGAAGCGCACACACATGCAGAGACAGCAACCTCTCTAGTGCCTTTGTTTTTCCTCTTTCACCTTTGGATTAAATAATGTACGATGCTGGAGCCATGTGTGCTGTGCATAGCAACCTGTCCTCCGCCTGCAGGGGACCATCTTTCCACTGTGCTCATTAAAGGGAGGACTTTTGCCCCCTTTACCCCTGATTTTGGGGTGTTGAAGAGCCCTGAAGAAATATGCAGGGGGGGGAGGGCAGTTCTTCAAGGCTTCTTGGAATCCCCCTCTTAAACCCGAATGACCCAACCAGAAATCAGAAGAAGAACCTAGACGTGTAGTGAACAAACACATGGGAGGGGTAAGAAATCATGGTCTGGCGGAGCCTGGAATCAGATCAAGCCCATGCTTTAGCAAAACAGGGCTTGAGATCTACTATCTATGCAAGCAAGACCTCTGCAGCAAATCCTTGGTGATGGTGTACATTTCTATCTGTGCTTTAGATCAAGTAATTGAAAATTGGTCACATCTCTGTAAGCTGTATAATAATCAGGAGGAATATGGCACAGTTACTTCAGGCTTCAGAAAGGAGACATCTTCAGTGATCAGACACACAAAGCTGGGGCTAGAGGCAGCTGCTGCTGCTTCGGAACTGGGGCGTGGGGAGTTGAGGGGGGCTCTGGGGGGGAGAAACCATTTCCCTGTGGCAGGACCAAGAGAGAAAAAGGCACCTACACACAATGACAGCATCTTAAAACCTGTCTGTTTATCTCACATCAACCAAGGCTCTTCTTGGTCTCCTAAAAATATTTCAAGACAACAATTTACACTATATCAACTAACTAGAGCCAAGCGAATGGAAGGGAGGGTGAAATCAGAGGACTGGAGGAGAAAGCTTCCTTTCCTAGTTCAAATACCAGTGTTTCTTTGTATTAATAATAAATATTTTAAAAACAGGGAGATCACAGAGGGGCCCTTTAGCCAGTCAGGAGGTCGACTAGAGATCAAAGGCAGTGTTTGCTAATATATAGATTTGGGAGGAAATTCATGCATGACAGTGCCCTCAAAAGGACACTCCATAATTGTGAATGCGCAAATGTGACCCCAAGAAGACAGAGCAAATGATTCCAAGCAAGAACTGTGTCTGCTGAGTTTCTGAGTTTTATGTCTTTATGTTTCAAGAACTGGGATTTACAAAGCTTTTCTGACACCTTCATCTGCGAGGCTATGGCCTCAAGCGAAAATACAAATAAAACTAGTGCTAATTCAAGAACTTCTGAAGCAATACTCCTTTGACCCCCGATCCAGACTGGGTTCCTCTAAGATGTCTAATTACTGCAGTCAGCCGCCTGGGTGTACCCACTCTGGTCTGCCTTGGGAAGTCAGTGAGATTTTTATGGCTAACAGAGTGAGGGTAGAGCCCATTATGGTTTCACTGCTTAGAGGAGGGACCTTGAGGTTTGCCCGTGACCCCGCTTGATAACCTGGTCCCACTGAAAGGCCACCACGCAGACTCACATTTACATAGATCTTGTCTTACATGTATTATCTGCCCAGTATGCCACGGGATTTCTTTCAGTTCCCAGACAATGCAATATGAAAAGGACCCAGTGATATCCCAGCAGACATCTTAAAAGACCCAGATGGCATCCCCTCAGGTCCGTAAAATATTTATCTGATATTTATGACCAGGGACCCATAGATCAAGGTCACTACCCTTCTCCCAGGCCCCACGTCTCCCCTCACTCCAAGGGGAAGAAGCCCAGGAAAGGCAGGTTAGTGCTGGCCGCTTAGATTGCTCCCCTCTCAAGGCAGAATGCCCACAGCTGGGCTTGGCTGCCAGGTGCCAGGGCAGCCCTGTGCCTCTCCGGCAGGAGCCCTTGTTCCAGCTTGGATTCCCGCTCTAGATTTTCATCCCCACTCTGGATATTCCTGTAACAGGAGTCCTCCAACTGTGGACAGACAACCCGAGCTCTCAGATCGATTGGGTGGTAGTGGCAGCAAAGCTAGTTGAGCCAGGGGTGTGATGCAGTGCATATTTACACCCCATGAGTTATACTCTGGAAAAGAAAAGGAGGCAGAGTGTGCAAAACCCATGTCTCACTTTTTATATGGTGGTGTCAATGTGGGAACCCTCGATATTTCTTCTACACTATATGGAAAAGAAATTATGTAAATAAATAACCATTACTACTCAGACCCTCCCGGCTTAGACTTTGTAGTGCAGAGAATGTATTTCATGTTGTGCATTCAGAAGAGTTTAGTGTTCAGGAAATATAGATGTAATCAGCTGCCATAACTAGAAATCAAAGTTATTATTGTGCTGAAAATGGATTTATTGTATTTATGTTAACTAGATGGCTCCTTTCAGGGAAGGTCTCATTTATTTGAGGGAATATTTAGTATTATGAATTAATGAATTTTTTTTTTTTCTAAAACTAAGTTCAGGTCATGACCTAGTCCTTGGATGGTGTCCAGAATACTAAGGATTAAACATACCATCCGGAGGCCAAATGTGAAAACCACCACAGGGAACCCCTGTGCCAGCTTCAAATACTTAGCGAAAGCGAACCTCCTTGGACAATATGTCTAAAACTGTCTTTTCCATCATTCAAAGTTTGCTTAAAAGTTGGATGACTTTGAGAAGGCTTCCCATGAATTCCCTTCTGGCTAGCAATCAAAACAAGTTTAGTCAAAAGTGGAAATGTGTTGTATGGAGGAGAGGGGTGAATTACAACTGACAGCTCTATTTCCATTTTCAGATATTCTGTTTGCACTTTTCCAACAAAATCATGCTATTGTTCACATCTAGGCCTCCCTTGTACCTTGAAGACTTGGTTCAAGAAGCTTCTTAGGGAAAACTTTTTTTTTTTTTTTTTTAAAGCAACACTTCTCACAGGGCTGCTCTAGGATGGAGAGTTGAAAGAAAAGCACAAACAATTCCACACTCTTCCCTGCAGCCTGCACAGTTCTTGCCTCCTTCTGGATATGAGAGAGGGTATGAGATCAGAAAACCAAGGTGACTCGGAACCTTAGGAGGGACAAGGAAAAGGGAGAGGACACCCTTCTGGAGAAGACCTCTGTCCAGCTCCATGTCTCATTTCTGCTTCAAGACACTTCACTGGATGAGATTTTAAAACCCCAGCTTCCCTGACACTGGCTTGCTTCCTGATTAATTTGGCTAAAGAGCAGGGTAGTGGAGAGCCAGCCAGGCCCCAGGCCTGCCAGAGCTAAGGCAGACTGGTTGCTGCTTCCCAGGCTCTTTGTCACTTCGAAAAAACACGTTTCCATCAAGAAGACTTATTAAGATAAAATGCATTCAAACACCGAGGAGGCTATTCAATAAATCTTCCATTTGTTTTAAGATTCGCACTTTATCCTCTTGCAAAGACCAACTCCCTCTCCGACGACGAGCAGCCCTGCATTTGCACTGAAACTAAAAGGGGGGCAGTCCAAGTCCAGGTCTCTGGCCACCCTGCATACAAATGAGCTTCTCTTGTCCAAATAAATTATCTGCTGTTCAGATCGATATTAATACTACATTTGCTACATTACAATATTGTGCACATTTAAGAGTCATTTTAATACAATGTAAATACGATTCTTCACGCATGAAAGCCAAGAAATATTGATAGATTATACCCCTGTTTACTGTTCAACAAGGCCTTAGGAAGGGAGTTTTGTCATCTCTGCTCAAGAATGGTTTTAATTTGGCCTTTGGAGGTCCTGGCTCTAGGAGAGATTTATTAGGATGGCTTATTTGTTCTCTGAGCGGAGGAATTAAAAACAATAATACCAATAGCAGCGGTTAAAGTGCAGCTAACTCTACTCACAGTGGGCAAGCCTGGAGACCAAGTCTGTGAGCAGCTCTGCTCACCACCAGCCTTCTTTCTGGCTTTGTTTATATTTCCCCCCATTACCTGCTGTCCCCGGTGTTTATATGTTTCCCTCTCGCAGGTTACAATAATAAAAGGCGGTCAGCTTTCTCAGACCGGAACCTTCAAAGGCAACGTTAATGCACTTTCCTGGAAGTTAATTTGAACCATCTATCATAAGAGAAATTGTTAACGTGCACGTTACTACCGCCTACATTTAATTTGATATTCTTAAGGCACTCTGTTAAATTTCTAGTGTTCATGTGTTCTGCATAGCTATGAGATTGCTCTCTAGGCCGGGAATCCTCCCATACTTGCGGGTTTTCCAGTATTGCTTTTTTTTTTTTTTTTTTTATCTTCTTGTTTAGATCGAATCCATTTTTTACGACCCTCAATAACCTCAGCCACTGCAAACATGAATGGTTTCCGATAAGGGAAAATCAGGCAGCAATAAAGTGGGATTATTTATGATTTGTTTGCGCGGATTCTTTTCTTCCCGCCTCGCTGTGTGTGTCTCTGTGTCGGGCAACTCACCCAGGGAGCTTGCCACACAGAGCAGAAAGCCACATTCCCACGTTCTCTTCCTTCCCTCTCCTCCCTCGGAAACGCCAAGCTCTGACACGCACACGCACACCCGCACCCACATGCACACCGCACACACGCGCAGCCAGACGGATCCGCAGCATCGCCACCTCCCCCGCCCCCCAGACACGCACCCGCCGTCGCCGCGGCCCCGCGCGGTGTCCCGGCCGCTAGGCCCGCCTGTCCTCCGCCCCCAGCCGCGCCGCAGCCGCTCCCGCACCGCCGCGCTCCCAAGATGGCAGCGGCGCCGCCGGCCGTGTGCCCGCGCGGGGCCGCAGGTCCGGGTCAGGCCCCGGGGCCCGAGCAGGGCCCGGCCGGCCGCAGCGGCGCGGCGCGGCGCGGCGCGGGAGCCCGGGCCCGGGCGGAGCGGCCTGCCCGGCCAGCGAGCGCAGCCTCACCTGACGTGAACAGCACGATGGCTTTGAGGCAGCTGTACTCGGCCGAGTCGACGTGAAGCGCCTTGAGCTTCTCCACCTGCTCCTGGAAGATGCGGATGTGGTCCATGAAGGCCACGACGCGGTCGGCGGACATGGGCGAGGCGTGCAGGCCGGCGGCGGCCAGCAACGGCGCCACGTGCAGCGGCATGGAGCACTGGGCCGCGTTGAGCACGAACAGCTCGCTCCAGGTGAGGCGTAGCAGAGACACCTGGTCGGTGATCTGCAGGTCCGGGAAGAAGGGGATGTTGCGGGCCCACTCGACGGCGCTGAAGAGCAGACGCGCGGCCAGCTCGCAGATGTTCTCGATGCCCATGATGTTGTTGGGCTGCATGCATTGGCTGCCGTAGCGCGACGTGGGGTAGGGTTCCGCGCGCAGCAGCAGCGAGATGTAGCCGGACAGGTAGCAGTGGCCGTTGAGGGGGTCCCCGTTGGTGAGTGCGTATTGGCCTGGATTGGGTTGGGTTGGAGGCATTCTTCCTCGCTGAACCGCTGACAAAAAGAAAGAGAGAAAAGAGGCAATGTGCATCCAGGGGGCTTGCGAACATCGCTGCGCCGCAGCACACCCGACACAATGCAGGGGCTCTCCCGCAGCCACACGCACCCGGGCTCTCGCTCTCACTCACAGCCCGCAGCGGGAGGAAGTCCGGGGAGAGGCCTTCCAGCTCCAGGGCTCCAGTATCCAGCCATCGCCTGAGCCCCTCGCCACCCCAGCCCTGCCCAAACTAGGCCTGACTTAAGTCCCCCCCCCCCCACTGCCCAGCGTGACCAATAAAGTGCCACCCAAAGCCTCCACCACCAAGGTGTAACATAGCGATCAGTGAAAAACCCACTCACCCCTCCGGAATGAAACAAATCAGGGTAAAAGAAAATAAACGAAACCGGGAAAAGGTTGTAGTGCTAGGCAAAAGCCTAGCTGCCCTTCATTTACCAAAGCAGCAGCGTTTTTGCTCGAAATATTTACACATTCTCTAAAAAATACTAGAGGATTATTCTTAAAATAGATACAAGTTACATACCCTACAACCACTTAAAACTTTTGAATAGAAATTCAGAATCCTGCACCTCTCCCTTCTCCCCCTCCTCCCCCTCGCCCCAACACAAAGTTCTCACTGTTAAAAGCAATAGAAAATTGAAAAATGTCAAGAAAAAAGTTGAACTTACAGTAGCCAAACATTATTGTAAAAAGTGGGAAATATAATTAATGTCTGTCCTGCGCGGTGCCACTGCAACCTGCAGCCAGCTTTTGCCCAGTGAATGCACGAGCTTGCAACTGCAAAAACACTGGATTCATTAACCATCTGAATGCAAAACGTAAGCATGCTTTGAGTTCTTAAAGCTGACCAAAGTTTTTTTTTTTTTTTAATGTGTATGTTTTACTTCAACAGTGCCAGCGTTTTAAATTGCCATGTAAACAAAGACAACTTTAGGAAAAGTTAGGGCTCCTGAATCCCCCCCCCCAACAAATTAATATAGATATGTCCACGTACAGGTAGCTGTCTTATTTCAGGTTGTACACTATTTTCTTAAGTTTGCTTTGATTCCAATTTGAAAGCAATCCCCAATGCAATTTAAGTTCTTGAAACATAAAGGCTAGAATACTCTTTTCTAATTATAGTTTTGAACTTGGCAGTTATTTTTCAATTAAATGAGAGCACAATTCAAAGTTTTTTTTTTTTTTCCAGATGCCTACAAAATCTCCCTGGAGCTAGAAATGAAGTTGTCATATTTGCCTGCTCCTTGAGATCTGAAGGAATTCAATTTCTTTTCTTGTGGCATTTAAAATATAATTTTAAAGTCAATTACAAGAAGGAGTAATCTGCAGTCTGCAGAATTGACTGGTTCGCTCATTTGAGTATAAGACATCTCTGATGATTGTCAGAAGATAAACTTTAACTGTAAACGGCTAAATATACTTATACGAAAAGTGCTGCATCTTTTGCCACATGAACATGAAGCATATCTAAATACAACATCAAAAGTTGTGTTAAAAGAAACCAAACCCATACAACACAGGGATTAAATGATGTGGAAGCTCATGCCAGCTGTAGTCTATGCATTACAGCCAAATCAGAAGGATCGGTAAATGCCGTTGTAAATTGTAATTTGTATGCAGTATTTAAGCAGAGGGTGGAGTTTGATGAAGAAATAAAACGAGTATCATGCTTGAAAAAAATGACACAACTATGAAAGCACGGTTCAGTCACAAACTTTCCTTTCAAAGTAGAGGGGTGAAAACAAGGCCACAGCTCTGGAGGAGGCGGCCCCAGCTCGGTTAAAGAGGAGAGGGAACTAGCAAACAGGCCAGAAGCCCCCCCCTTCCCCCCCTAATTAGACCTACAAGTGCAATAAATCTCACTCCTCTTTTTCCAAGCTAAGCTTCCAAAAGGATGATGCAGCAATGAATCCATGGTTCAGGGTACTCCAATCCCCAGCCCTCCCCCACTTAAAATAAAGGGTATGAAGAGATGGAAGGGAAAGTGGGATGAAATAACACAGAAACAGAGTTTTCCGGGGCAAATAAGCACCCCCCTCCCCCAAGTTCATGCCAGCACAGCCCCAAGCATCCTCACGCACACGCGGGAAAGAGACACACACCGAGTACATCCAAGACAGAGGCAAGGAGGGGGATTTTAAGCCACAGCTCACGATCCCAGGGACACAATCCCGAACAGGCAGCGGGCGGGGTGGAGGAGCCGAGGAAAGGAAAGGAGCGCAGGCCGGGAGGGGGAGGCAGCGACAGCGAGCTGGGGGGGGGGGGGCCGCCGGGGGGGGAAGGCAGCAGGGACAGGGGAAGCTGGGACGGGCCGGGACCACAGGAGCCCCAGCCCCACACTGCAGCCACCCCCGCGAGAGAGAAAGAAAGAGGGCCAGGGAGGCGGGCTAAGCGCAGGGAGAGAAGCAGAGAAGAAATATTCACCTTCCCGCCTCATGCCCACTTTGAGGCACTTCTTGAGGCGGCAGTATTGGCACTGGTTGCGGTGGTGCTGGTCGATGGGACAGTTCCTGTTGGCACGGCATGTGTAAGTTAAGTTCCTGCGGACGCTCCTCTTGAAGAAACTTTTGCAGCCCTCGCAGGTGAATTGGCCGTAGTGCTTGCCGCTCGACTTGTCCCCGCACACCACGCACTCGATGTGCTGCTGGCTCTGGCCCGAGCCGGGCGGGCCCTGGCCCTTGTCCCCCGCCGTGCCGGGGGTGGCAGGCGCTCCTGGCTGGCCCGGGGTCTGCGGTGTGTGCGGCGCGCCAGAGCCCGCCTGCTGCTGCTGCTCGCCGGCGCCGCCGCCGCCGCCGCGGGCCGCCTGCGCTGCGGGGTTGGGGCCGCCGGGGTTGCCCCCGGCCACGTCGTCCTGCGGATCTCGCCAGCTGCTAACTACCATTGCCATATCTTTGGGCCCGGGGAGCGCTGGGGGGAGCCGAGCTGCTCGCCGAGGGCCGCGGGGCGCGCGAGCGCGCTGGGAGGGGAAAGGGAAGGGGGGAGGGGGAGGGGGCGGGGGGCCCGCCGGGCGCCCCGGGGTCGCGGGAGCCGAGCCCGAGCCGGGCACCGGCCGCTGCCTCCGCCGCCGCCGCCGCCGCCGCCGCCGCCGCTACTGCCTCGGCCGCCCCGCTGCCGCTGCGCGCCCGCCCGCCCTGCTGGCGTTTTGTTGTGGTTCCTGCTGTTTTCTTTCTCTCTTTTTGCAGCCCCCCCAGGCTCTCAGGCTCCCCCCCCCGACACCCCTGCTCCCCTCGCCCGCTCCCCCCGCGCTCCGATCCTGGGGGGGCCACGCTCTCCTTCCCCCCCCTCCCCACCCCCCCCAGCAAGCAAGCTCCCTTCTCTCGCTTTTTTCTTCTTCCCCAAGTTGCAAAATCAGAAATGGCACAGGCGGCAGCCGGGAGCGGCGCGGGGCGCAGCGCCGGGGGCGGCGGGCATGGGCCACGGCGCGCGCACACACTCGCCCTCCGCCTCGCCCGCACCCCCGCGCACACACACACACACACACACGCACACGCACACACACTCGCACACACACTCGCTCACCCGCGCCGGGCGCCTGCCCGCCCGCCGGCCGCCCGAGCTACGCGCTGCGCGCCGCCGGAGCCGACATAGAGGAAGCCGGCGAGGGCGGAGGCGGCGGCGGC
The DNA here is from genome assembly GCA_004024945.1 of Uropsilus gracilis. NCBI lineage: Eukaryota > Metazoa > Chordata > Mammalia > Eulipotyphla > Talpidae > Uropsilus > Uropsilus gracilis. The sequence goes on along the minus strand of PVHY01008456.1, from coordinate 1,240 downwards.
GGCGGCGGCGGCGGAGGAGGAGGAGGAGGTCGCGGCTGCAGGCGCCGCTGGAGCCGCTGCCTCAGCAGCAGCAGCGGCGGCGAGGGCCGCTGGAGCAGTCGGGACCCGGGCCGGAGTCCGAGCTGGAGTCGCGGCCGCAGCCGGGGTCGGAGCCGCCCGCGCCGCCGCCGCCGCTCTCCGGGCGTGAGCCCTCGCTGGACTCGGAATTGAGGGGAAGGCGGTGAGCTGAGCCGGGCGCGGGACGAGGCTGCCTGCCACGATCAGGGCGCGCTGGTGTCGGGGGGCCAGGTCCAGGGCCGGACGCAGCCAGCCATTCAGGAAGGCAGAGCTGGAGAGCGGGAGGCAGCCGGCGAGGAGGATCACACACTTTGCTCTTTTTGTTGTGCCGGTGGCGCGGGGCTCTCGATGCTTTCTTCTTTCGGGAGGTGACGGAGGGGGAGAAAAATACGAGATAATTCACGCCGGCGACGAATTCACAGCGAAACAGAAAAAATAAAAATCAGAAGAAAAGGAATTGCAAAAAAAAAAAAAAAAAAAAAAAAAAAAAAAAAAAAAAAAAAAAAAAAAAAAAAAAAAAAAAAAAAAAAAAAAAAAAAAAAAAAAAAAAAAGCCAAAACAAAACGGCGAGAGAGACATCCAAAGTAGGTCGAATAAATAATCCTCTTCTTTTCCTCTTTCTTGCTCCTTCTTCTGCTTCTTCTGCTATAACACACAGAGCTAGTTAAAAAAACCCTGGAGATCGCCCAAAAATGTTCTTTTTTTAGTATTTTAAATAAGTGCTCTTCAGCCGAGAACCAACACCCTCCCTCCAAAAAAAATCATATATGTATAAAATAACGATAAGAAGAATACGAAAGGGGTGCCTCCTCCCCCCTTCTTCTTCTTCTTCTTCTTTTTCTTCTTCTTCTTCTCTCTGTCTCTGTCTCTCTCTCTCTCTCTTTTTTTTTTTTTTCAAGTTTAGCCCTCTCCTGCAGGAATAGAGTAAAGGAGACAAGGAGGAGGGAGAAAAAGGAGAGAAAGAAGAAGAATTCGGGACAACAACTAATAGAATATGTAAGAAAAGAGAAAGGGGAGAGAGGGGGAGAGAAGAGAGCCAGTGAGAAAGAGAGAGAGCAAGAGAGAGACCGAGAGAGGCGCGGAGGGAGGGAGAGGGAGAGAGAGAGGGAGAGGGAGAGAGAGAGAGAGAGAGAGAGAGAGAGAGAGAGAGAGAGAGAGAGAGAGAGAGAGAGAGAGAGAGAGA
>PVHY01008455.1:0-61483 GCA_004024945.1 Uropsilus gracilis | reverse complement strand
CTCTCTCCCCCCTGACGCTGCTCCTCAGGACCCGCTCCTCCAACTTTTCTCTCTCGCGGCTTCTCGTTGGGATGGTCCTCCTCCCAACTTCAACTCCCTCGTGGCTTCTCCCCCAGACGCCGCTCCTCCAACTTCTCTCTCCTCCTTTTTAAACTGCCACTAGCCAATGGGAGCAGAGTACCTTGTTAAATGCTACAACCTGGAGGGGGGGGGGGGTTAGGGCCACCCGGTTTCACACTGAGTGGATTACTGAACTAATGATAGACACTGGAGTTGTTTGTAATTTTCTTATTTAAAAAAAGTCCTCAGAAGTAACCTTGTGCAGCATGATACTGGTACAAAAACAAACAGACCAATGGATCAGAATCGAGTACCCAGAAATAAAACCACGCATATATGATGAACTAATCTTTGACAAAGGAACAAAAAACATACACTGGAACGAGGACAGCCTCTTCAGTAAATGGTGCTGGGAAAACTGGATCAAGGCATGCAAAAAAAAAAAAAATGAACCAGGACAACACCCTCACACCTTGTACAAAAAACAACTCAAAATGGATAACAGACTTGGATGTGAGACCTGAAACCATAAAATACATAGGGGAAAACCTGGGCAAAACCCTCCATGAATTTCACTTCAGAAATTCATTTCTGGAAACAACTACAGCTAGCAAAAAAAAAAAAAAATGCAGGAAAACATAAACAGCTGGAATTACATCAAACTAAAAAGATTCTGTACAGCAAAAGAGACAATAGACAAAACAAGCTGGGCACGGTGGCTCGTGCCTGTAAGCTTCAGCCTATGAAGCGGCGGGGGCTAGGGATCGCGGTTCGAGTCCCGCCTGGGGCCCGTAGCGAGACCTAGTTCCAAAAAAATAGCTGGGTGTGGTGGCGCATGCCTGTAATCCCAGCTACCTGGGAAGCTGAGGCTGGGGATTGCTTGAGTCTGTGGTACCCCGGGCAACAAGAGTCTACAGTTCCATGGGCAAAAATAGCGAGACCTGGTCTCAAAATAATAATAATAATAATAATAATAATAATAATAATAATAATAATAATAGACAAAACAAAAAAGAAACCCAACTGATTGGGAAAAAAATTTTGCCCTCCAGACAAGTGACAAGGGTCTGATAACAAAGATCCACAAAAAAAGCCGGGTGCAGTGGCACGTGCCTTTAATACCAGTTTATGGAGGGAGGCTGGAACTGGGAATGGATTGAGTCTGCAGGTTTGAGACCCACCCGGGGCAACATAGTGAGACCTAGTCCCAAAAAATAGCTGAGTGTGGTGGTGTGTGCCTGTAATCCCAGTTACATGGGAGGATGAAGTGGGGGATTGCTTGAGTCGATGGTACCCCAGGAACATGAGTCTGCTGTTCCCGGGACAACATAGTGAGACCTAGCCAAAAAGCAACAACAACAAAACCCAAAGATCCACAAAGAGCACACACAACTCAACAAAAACAAAACAAAAAGCCCAGTCAAAACATGGGGAGAAAAACTAAAAAGACACTTCGCCAAAGAGGAACTACAGATGGCCAATAAGTATACGAAAGAATGCTCCACATCATTAATAATCAGGGAAAGGCAAATTAAAATACACTAAGATAAGATCTTACACCAGTAAGAATGGCCCATATAAAAAAAAAAAAACGGGTAGCAACAAGTGTTGGCATGGATGTGGAGAAAAAGGAACTCTCTTACACTGCTGGTGGGAGTGCAAGACTGTGTGGAGGACCCTCAAACAATTGAAAGTAGAATTACCATTCCACCCAGCAATCCCACTACTGGAAATCTACCCAGAGGACATGAAAACACTAATTGAAAAGGACACATGTTCATTGCATCTCTGTTTACAATTGCCAAAATACGGAAACAACCCAAATGCCCCAAAACCAATGAATGGCTGAAAAAATGTGGTATTTGTACATGATGGAATATTATACATCAATGAAGGAGGACAAACATATGTCATTTGCAGCAACATGGATGGAGCTAGAAGGACTCATATTAGCAGAAACAAACCACAAAGAAAAAGAGAAATAAGGGATGGTCTCACTTATATGAAGGATAAAGGAAAAAAACAAAGGAATAAGAAAAATTAGAAACAACCGAACCACAGAGCGAGAGTGGAGGATGAGGAAGAAAACAGAGGAGGAGGAGGGCACATAAGATTAAGATAGTTAATGGGTGTTAAAGAAATGGGAGAACCCCAGGATACACAAGGATGTAATATATTTATATGTAATAAACTTTTTAAAAATCCATCAGTAGAGCTGGAATGAACTGTACACTTAAAACCCATTCATTTTCTAACATGCAAAGTATATTTCAATAGAGCTTGAAACACCAGGAATAAGCCACTTATAAGCCCTTGCCCCTTTCCTGAGAGATGGTTGTACCTGGAAAGTCTCTTCTTTTGTTAATAACCTTGACCTACATTCTTTTTGTCTGTAAATACCCTGTATGCACAAGCTATTGTAATAGCTTGGTTGCTCTACAACAAATGAATAAATAAATAACCTTGTACAATATCATTTCAATGAATAAAGGTGAAGCTATAGGATAGATTTGTAGAAATAGGAATTTGGGAGTCAACAAATAGCTACATCTATAACTTTTGATGCATTGCTAATTTCTGTATGCATAGATTTTTGTTCTATGTTCCATAGAAAACTGACTAAGATGGATTAGCAATCTCATCTTTAACTCTTTACACTTTTAAATACACATGCTACATAAATGCATTCTTATTATAAAATATTCGATTGATTACAGAGCATAATGTGAACATTCACTTTATTTTTACACCCTTCCTCTTCTATTGGAAGTATATCATCAACCTAAGATAAAGCCATAAGCCCATTTTCTACACATTCACAATTACATTCATATCTATCATCTGGAGTTCATATATCTGTCAGAGGCTGCCAGCTAAAACCAAACAAAACTCATGGCTGTAAAATGAAAAAAACGTCATCTTACTATCTACTATCTTATCTAGCTTCAAAATACTAAAAACAAAACTAACATAATGAATATCCAAAAAGCAAAAAGAAGCTTCTCCATTTGCTCAATGTTAACCTTGACTTAAAAGTTACCAACAATATATGAGTAAATCCCCTGCCCACCATTATCTCACAAAACTAATGTTTTACCCAAATTTTATTACCTTAGCTATTAGCCTTCCCTAGTTAATTAGTCATAAAACATTCTCTTGGCCACCTTTTTTCTCCTTGCCTAAACCCTATAAAAGGCCTAGTAGTTTACCTTAAAGATGCTAGCTAATAGCCCACAGTCTTTAGCTGTGTCAATCTCTCTCCTTCATCCTTTCTCGTAACCCTGAGCCCAGCTCTTTACATATATTTAACTAAAAGTTGAATTATATGTATAAGTCTTCAACTTTTTTTTCCCCACTGAAAAAAATTTATCTTGTACATCTCTGTGTATTTTAGTCAAGCTCATTCATTTTAACAAGTTGCATCATATCCCATAATATGAATATGGCAAAATGTAATCACTCCCAGAGCGTCTATTTTACTGTAAATAAATTAGAAGGCTATGATATGACCAAGATAAGTAGGTGTTTGGATGCATTTCAGAACAAAAGATATATCACATTTGGAAATTCGTGTGATGAAAGCATATTTATATTTATGTGTAACTCTTAAGGCCGAAGGTAAGTGGAGCATGGGTCTACATCCAGACAGACCTGCATTCCAATAGGAGTTCTGTCACCTGTCAGCAATGTGACTTGAATAATTCATATAACTTTTTTGAATCTGTATTATCAACTCAGGGTCTTCCTAGCAGTTTATTAATAAAAACCATTATAGAGGAAGGAGCCTAAAGGAATACGATAGAGGATTATGGGTGTTTTAGTAGATATGGTGTTGAAAAACACATTTGAAGATATACCTGTGAATTTAAATATAGTGGTGTAAACCATTGTTACTGCAATAAAAATAATACATCAATATAATTAATAAATTAAAAGCATGTACAGAAAGTACTTAGGACAAGCCAGGTGTGGTGGCGTGTGCCTGTATTCTCAGCTATCTGGGAGGCTGAGGCTAGGGATCACTTGAGTCTGCAGGTTCGAGACAACCCTGGGCAACATAGCGAGACCTAGTCTCTAAAAAAAGTCACCTATTCTACTATCACATTAATTCTGTATTTTCTTTCCCTCGCTTGTAAAAAAATTTTTTTAAGATTTGTTCTGATTATAAAAATAAAGAAGACAATTTGGAAAATACCAAAAAGGTATTTTAAACTGTACAAATAAGCTCATTACCTTACCTCAAATATTTTATTGCTAAAAAGTTGATTCATTTCCTGGCAGTCCATTTTCTATGTAAATAAGGAAAGAAAAAGAAAGTAAATTTTCTTTAAGCAGAGATCCCAGCACCATTTGTTGAAAAGACTGTTTTCACCATTGAATTGCCTTGCACCCTTGTCAAATAACAACTGACCGTGGATGTGTGGGTTTATTTCTGAACTCCCAATCTGTCCCTCGATTTATGTCTACCATTATGCCAGTACTACACCATCTTGATTACCGATGAAGTAAGATTGGGAGTAAGTTTTGAAGTCAAGAAGTTTCTAGCTTTTTAATGGATTCCTTAACATTTTCCATATTCAAAATAATGTCATCTATAAATAGAATTTTACCTTTCCTTTACAATATGGATGTTTAATTTCAGGTAAAGAAGTTTCATTATAATCTTAGTTGTTCGGTGGGTTTTTTGTTTGTCTTTGAGACTAGGTCTCGCTATTTTGCCTGTGGAACCCACAGGCTAACGTTGCCCGGGGTACCACAGACTCAAGCAAGTCCCAGTCTCAGTTTCCCAGATAACTGAGATTACAGGCGCGCACCACCAAGCCCAGCTATTTTTTTGGAACTAGGTCTCGCTACGTTGCCCCACGCGGGACTCAAATTGTGATCCCTGGTCCCCACCGCAGCTTCCTAGGCTGCCGCTTACAGGCATGCGCCACCGTGCCCTGCCCTGTTCAGTGTTTTTAAAAGGTGAATTTTGCTAAATGACTTCTTGCTTTTACTAAGATGATCATGTGGTTTTTTTTTTTATAATTCAGTGCATTATAATAATTTCCTGTATTAAACACACCACCTTGGATTCTTGGAATTACCTTGGTTATCATATATAGTCATTTGACTTGTTGCTGAATTTAATTTTCGTTAGGATTTTTGTTTTCATTTTCATAAAGGATATTGGTCTCAAGGGGGTTGTTCTGGTGATGTCTTTCATTTTGGTATCACGGTAGTACTGGCTGATGCTGATGCATTGGGAAGTGTTACCTCCTAATTTGTCTTTGGTAGTTTGTGATGGGGCTTTGTATTAATTCTCCTTTAAACATTGCTAGAATTCAATGGTGAACTGAGTTTTTCCTTGTAGGAAAATGGAAAATGTTTTCGCTATTCCTGGATAGAATTAATTTTTAAAATAACACTGCACTCTAACATTATATAAGTTTTAGGTGTATGTCACTGTAAGTTAATGTGTCTATATTGCATTAGATTCACTAATGAAAATCCTATTTATCCTGAATCATACATTTATCCCCTTTTACCCAGTTTACTTAATCCCTTTGTGGGAAGATTTTTCATTATTAATTCTCTTTTTTGTAATAGGTCTATTCAGATTTTCTATTTATTTATTGAGTTTTGGCAGTTTCCTTTTTCTAGAAAATTTCCCATTTCATCCAGATTATTTAATTTGCTGGCACAGTTGTTCAAAAGTATTCTCCCATAGCCTTTATTATTTCTGTAAGGTCAGTGGTGATTTCCCCTCTTTCACTTTTGATTTTGTAATTTGAACCTTCTCTATTTATTTTTGAGACTAGGCATCCCTATTTTTGCCTGTGGAACCACAGGCTCACGTTGCCTGGGGTACCACAGACTAAATCTCCAGCCTCAGCTTTCCAAGTAGCTGGGATTACAGGCACGGGCCACCACACCCTTTGGAACTAGGTCTCGTTACATGCCCCCAGAGGGACTCAAACCACAATCCTTGCCCCCTGCCACGGCTTCCCAGGCTGCCGCTTACAGGCATGCACCACCATGCCCGGCCTGAACCTTCTCTATTTTTTTCTTGGTTAGTGTTCATCAGTTTTGTTCATCTTTGGAATGATCTTTCAGTTCCATTGATTTTTTTCTATTGTTTCCTTACTATTTTATTAGTTGCTTCTCAAATCTTTGTTTTCAGTTTCTTAGGTTTGTTTTGTATTCTTTATCCTTTATTTTTAGAAGTGACACTTGTACATTGTAACATTTGCACACTGTACAAAGTAAAATGCTCCAAGATTTTTGTAAGAAAACTACTTTCCATTAATAACATTTCTCCATTTTTCATTTTGAATTTTCTCTAATGCAATCATTAGAAGTAGGGCAGGTGGCAATATGAATATAAAGTAAAATAAAATTGGCCTTTAGTTGACTGACTACATTGTAGTTGTATGACAGGTGCACTGGGTTTATTGTACCATTTGCTTTATGTCTGTATACATTTAAAACTTTCCACAATAGAATGTTTTAAAGAATACATTATTGTGTACACATCTGTCAAGTTCCATTCAGGTTCCAAAAGACATACAAGGTACTTGAACAGAGAGAACAAATACAAAGTACTGTTAACTGGACCTAAAGTCCCAGTTAACAGGTTAAAAAAGAGCTCTGTGGTTTCTCGGAGGTTAAACAACTAGCAAGTTCCCATTACAAAACAAAGGGAAAAATCTAAGAAACCTAGAAAAGGGGCCTAGTGGAGCAGGAATTCAAACCTCTGAGCATCTTGAAGCAGCTGGCTGGTGCTGGTGAGAAGGATAGGACAGTAAGGCTCGTTTTGCAAGTGTTGGAAAAGCTGTTTGGGCTACTGCTACCAAAGGAACTTCTGCTACCAAAACAAAGAAGTATTTCTGGGGAGATGCTCAGAGGAATATAGTAAGTAGACAAGAATAAATTAACCCCTTCTCCTTCCTTCAGTTTCCCTTCAGTGCCCCTACTGGCACTGAAATCCTAACAGGTAAGAAGGCAAAGCAGAATTGTCTGCAACCCCAGTATCACAAAGGTGAATGTTGGTTGGAGGTTACTGGATCCTGATTGACCTCTTTGGAATCAGGCAGGTTCTGAATCATAGAAGTAACTGTTCTGCTACTGGATTGGGCCTAAACATCTCCAAGATATTTTTAAAAAGGAAAATTTAGTTGTTCCTTATAAAAGAACTGCAAAAGAAGAGGCAACTGTCCATAGAACCCAGAGAAATAGGAGTTTCTCCTCACTTTTTAATCAGAATTTTTTTGTTCTTTATATGTTTTGAAAAACCACCTTTTGTCTGATGTGGTTTGCAAATAACTTCTCCCATTCAGTAAGCTGACTTTCTGTTTTAATGACAGCTTCTTTCATGGTACAGCATTTTTTTAGTTTAATGTAGTCCCATTTGCTTATATTCTCCTTTGTTTTTAAAGTTCACTTTTAGAGCTATAGCACTGTTCAAAATATTATAAAACTTTTTAAAGCTACGAACTTTCTTTTGACCACTCTTATATGAGACAACTAAATTTTCCTTTTTAAAAATATCTTCGCCGGGCACGGTGACTCGTGCTTGTAAGCTTCAGCCTATGAAGCCGCCAGGGCTAGGGATCGCAGTTTGAGTCCTGCCTGGGGCCATAGAGAGACCTAGTTCCAAAAAATAGCTGGGCGTGGTGGTGTGCGCCTGTAACCCCAGCTACCTGGGAAACTGAGGCTGGGGATTGCTTGAGTCTGTGGTACCCCGTGCAACAAGAGCCTGCGGTTCCACGGGCAAAAACAGCGAGACCTAGTCTCAAAAATTAAATAAATAAATAAATAAATAAATAAATAAATAAATAAATAAATAAATAAATAAATAAATAAATAAATAAATAAATAAATAAATAAACAAACAAACAAACAAACAAACAAACAAATAAATAAATAAATCTTGAAGATGTTTAGGCCAGAAAATTTATATCCATTTTAGTCCTGCAAGTCTCAATACATTTCTCTCATTTTTAAACAGGATATATAAATCAGTAAAGGGAATTTTCTGTGATGAAACCAGCTTATTTCCTAACTCCTAACTCCATTTTCATAATCTGAATCAGTAACATAAACTCTGAGGGGTGATGAGTGGTGGGTGAGAAAATGAGCTTCCTGTTAAGAAGCTAACATTTATTGAACAATACCAAGCAATGAATGAAAATCAAAGAGAGTTCTATGTCCTGAGGGAGATCATTATAATTCAGTATAAGAACTGATACTCTAGGGCTCTTTATCCAAATTAAGGTTGTCAAAGGAAGATGTTCTTTAGAAAGTGATGTCTGTATTGATTTATAAAGGATGATTAAAAGTTAGCTGAGAAGCTGAGATACAAGCCCGTTTCAGCAAAGGCAAAAGCAAGTGCAAAGGCAAGATGGAATTAGGGAATGGTAGGAGGAAGAAATAAATATGAGACTAGCCAAGGGTCAGAAAGCACAAGGACTTCTATATCATGTATAGATTTAGATTTTGCCCTAAAGTCAAGCAGGTTAAAGGAAAATGATAGTAAGATTTGTAGTTTAGAAAAAGAGGGTGGGGTGAGGAGTAAGAGGACAGAATGTTAGTTAGCAGGATTTGCTGTCATCCAGAAGAGAAATGACAGACTGAACAATAGCAATGGACATGGCATGTTGCGGAAGAAAATGTGGTCAGAGGGATCTACAGTCACACTAGCCTCCTATGGTCCCCGAATCATAACAATTTTCATTCCAAGCGTCTTTATACTTGATCTTTCTTCTTAGTGGAACATTGCCCAGGCTAAGATACACAATACTTGCTTCTTTCTCTCCCAGCACTGTTTTCATTGCAGGCACTTGGATTTGTATTTGCTTCTTTAACATCTGACTCATGCTGTGAAGGACTTTTAGGGCAAGAATGTGTTCACTAATCATCAAATTCTCAGTAACTAGTACAGTGTCTGCAAACACTAGTTATTCAGTGAGGTCTCAAAGGAGTAACTCAGATAGATGCTTCAGTGACTAGTTCTAACACGAAGTCATTTAGACTTCATTTACTAAGTCCAGAGGTATGAAAGTAGGGCCAGGAATTAACAAGTCATTGCTTTCTGAGTTAACTCCAACTCCTTACGTATCTAGTTTTCAGGATTTTTGTTAACCTGGCATTCCTCCACGTCTTCTAATTTCACTGTACCTCTCTTCCCCATACTCACCCACAACTTCACTGTATTTTCCCAAACTATTTTTTTTTTTTTTTGAGACTAGGTCTCACTATTTTTGCCCGTGGAACTGCAGGCTCCCGTTGCCCGTGGTACCACAGACTCAAACAATCCCCAGCCTCAGCTTCCCAGGTAGCTGGGATTATAGGCTCGCGCCACCACGCCCAGCTATTTTTTGGGACTAGGTCTCGCTGTGTTGCCCCAAGCGGGACTCGAACCGCGATCCCTAGCCCCAGCCGCTTCATAGGCTGAAGCTTATAGGCACGAGCCACCGTGCTCAGCTCCAAACTCTATTTTTAGAATTTCATCCTCTTCCTGTCCTCGAATTCCTTTTCCTGAAATACTGGCATCCTCAACGTTTCTTTTTCCGCTGGTTTCTATGGCGCTCCATTTCACATACCATTTGGGAGCAGGACTTGGTGACACATTTCTGAAACGCCAGCCCGGGAAAATACCCCACGCTTAAAATACTGGCCCGCGAGGTAAAAAAAGAGAAATGCTGCAGAGTGGAAAGTTTCTAAAATACTATGTTCAAGAACAAGCCTTGACAGCCTGGACCTCTACCGCCGGCTGTGTGACAAGAAAGGTAGGTCGGGGAATAGGTGACAACCCGGCTCTAGCTTCAGAAGTGGGTGAGGCGCCGCGGGCGGGCGGGCCATCCAGCTATAGAGACACGCTCCCTGCCGCCAGCCCCGGCCGCGCGCCCGCCCTTCCACCCAGTAGCGACAGCGCAACAGTGACCTCACTTTGGATCCCAACACCCGCGAGCAGGCGGGAAACGTCGCGGGCTAGGGAACAACGCCCACCGTGCCGCAAGCCCGATTACAAAGAGCAACCCCTCATGATCTGTGAAAATTCGCCTGGAAAAGCAACACTCAAAACCGTTTTCTTCTCATCTAGCAGACAGGAATAGACAACACAGAGAACGCGCGGGAAAGTCACCACCACCTCTGGTAACACCATCCATTGGCTAATACTGCTGTCGTTCCTGGAGGCCCGCCTCCCCTGCTCGCGGGCGATGTTCTCATTGGCTAATTTCCACCAGCTGCCCACCCTCATTGGCCGGTTCTTTCATTCGTCCCGCTCAGGCGGAGGAGACAGGCGGAGAGCCTCAAGGCGACCCACCCCACCAGTGCACAGGCGCGTCGTTGTTGGGGTTGGAGGCCCCGCCTACGCGTGCCGTGTGCAAAAACAAACAGCCGTTAGGAGGAGGTGCTGGGGGCGGAGCCATATAGAAAGAAGCGCGTAATTGGGCAGCCGCCAGGGTTCAAACCAGCAAGGCGAGCCGGCATTGGCCGGGGCGGCGCGAGGCGGGTCCCGGTTATTGTCCGGGCTCCGGCGGCGGCGGCTGTGGTCGGTGCTGCGGAGTGGCGGCGGCGGTGACGGCGGCTCGGCAGGAGCTAGGGCGGGAGCGGCCGAGACCATGGTGAGGGCGGCGGGGCGGGCGTGAGACAGCGGGAGGACGACAGTGGTTGGGCAGCGCCGCTACCTGTTGAAGTGGGTGGGCGGCGGGCTGGCGGCGGCGATGGGTGGGCGGGCGGCAGGCGGCGCTACCTTAAGTCTCGGCCTCGCCCGCCCGGGCGCCCTCGCAGTGGCGGCCCTCCCTCACTGCCGCACTTCCCCGCCCCAGCGACCGCCGTCGGTCCTAAATTGTACGGCGTTCCGTCCTGACAGTGCAAATCTGTAAGAAAAGTGCGGCTTTTTGAAAACCTAAGCGGAGAAAACTTGAGCTTGTTGGAGAGTTGAAAGGAGTAGCCGTGCCCTGCTGGAGAGCGATACCGGGGTCCTCCGGAGTTGGGCTGCCTGCTGCGGAGCTGGGCGGGAACTGCTCAGTCCCCGAGAGGCCAGGAATCCTGTTTGTGGTGAAATTACCGCGTCTTCGGATTGGCACGTACCGTATGGGTCATTGCACGCAACCTGTAACCTGCGGGATTTGGTGTGGCGCTTTGTAGTGAATAGACCCGCGGTGAACTGGGGCGCAGGTTTCGTTTCGTGCTCGGTTGACGATTGTCATTATCCTCGCTGGTTTTAAGTGTTGTTGCTCGTTCAAGTCTTTTAGCGGTTTGCTGAACTGCCAGTCCTATAGGGAGGTCCTGGAAAACTTCCACTTTAGCGAGTCCACTGTTATGAAGACAGACCATCCAGTAACCTTGTTTATTTCTGTGTCTCCGGGGATTTTTTTTCCTTTTCCTTCGTTATAAGAAAACCACCATTTGACAGAACCACGATGCAAGAAGAGACGCGATTCGAGGACCTTCTGTATCATTGGTGTCTCTTCACCGGTAGCTAAAAATACATAGCATTAGCATACGCTAAAAATACTGGTGGGATTGAATTGTCGGTCTTGTTTTTGAGATTTTAAACCTGAGGATTTTAAACTCAGTGACCGTGTCAAACTATAGGAAAATGTCTTGGTATTCAGTTTTCAATTTTTTCTGAATAAAATGTACTCCGTATCCCTCCACTAGGTATATTTTCTGTCAGGATGCTTGCTTCAGCGCCATAGTAAGTCCACTCCTTAGAATTAAAACTTTCACATTGCTTTTGCTTTTTCAGTCAGCAGCTGACAGCAGTTAATACTAAAATGGATATGAAAAAGTTGTGAGATGATATACAGAGATGAGGGAATAATGAAAAAGTAATGTTAACTTATTTTACAGTTTTGTATTCACACAAGTTTGAGATCATAGAAGTTTATTTTTTGTGGAGTAGATATCTGGGAACTCCAGACCTGAGGTTTTTAACATATTGAGGTTTTTAAAAACTTGATTCATGTCTACTACTTTAAAAAGCAAAGAGAGAAAAAAATATATAAAATAGCAAATAATGAAAGTGCTTAAGCAAAGTACATTGGGAAGCCCGAAGCATTTTATATTTGGTGGCTTTTAATTGATAGCTATTATTTCCTTTTCTAGTCACACAGTGATTAGAACTTTAGGTTCATGCACCTTTGAAAGATTTTAAAATTTTTATTTTATTTTATTTTATTTTGAGACTAGTTCTTGCTTTGTTGCCCGGGGTAGTCCCAATCCTGCGGACTCAAGCTATCCCCAGCCTCAGCCTCCCAGGTAGCTGGGATTACAGGCACTTGCCACTGCACCTGTCTGCTTTTTTCGAGACTAGATCTCACTATGTTGCCCGGGGTAGTCATGAACCCGCGAACTCAAGCGATCCCTGGCCTCTTTGCCTCCCAGTGCTTGGATTACAAACATGCGCCAAGATTTTTATATGTTTTGTAGGCCAAATAGAGCAGTAAAGTTTTCTTTGAAAAAGAGGTAAGAACATATTGTTACTTGAGCTGACGTTAGAAGTCAAAACAGTGCAATAGCTTTTATATAACCTTTTAATGAGGAAGTATTGAAATATATGAGCAAGGCCGGGCATGGTGGCACGTGCCTGTAAGTGGCAGCCTAGGAAGCCACGGGGGGGACCAGGGATCGCGGTTTGAGTCCTGCTCGGGACAACATAGTGAGACCTAGTCCCAAAAAATAACTAGGTGTGGTGGCACACGCCTGTAATCCCAGCTACCTGGGAAGCTGAGGCTGGGGATTGCTTGAATCCATGGTACCCAGGCAACATGAGCTTGCGGTTCCACTCTCAGTTGAAAGTATTATTAAACTCCTTTAGTTTATATCTGTAGGTTTTTCCCCAAGCATGTAAGCTTTGCTGTTTTAGCCACTTTTTAGTATACAGTGACATTAAGTACCCTAATGTTGTACAGTCATCACTGTCTTCATCTGCAGAACTTTTTCCTCTTCCCATACTGAACCTCTACCCAATAAACAGTGACTCACCATTCCATTCCCCCTGCCCTGCCCAGTCTCTGGCAAACACCAGTCTTTATGAATTTGACTAGGTATCTCATATAAACAGAATCATAAAGTAGTTGTCCTTAGTAAAATAATTCTTATTTTGCTAAGCATAATGCCTTCAGTGCTTATCCTTGTAGTATGTATCAGAATTTCCTTTTCATAGCAGAATACTAATCCATAAGTGGTACGTTGATTCATTTTTTGTGTCCATTGATTCCTCAGTGAACACCTGAACTATTTCCATCTAATAATACTGCTGTGAACATACATGTATTAATACCTGTAGAATCCCTGCTTTTAAATTTTTGGTATATACCCAAAGTGGAATTGCTGAATCATAGAGTAATTCTGTGTTTAAATTTTTGGAGAGGTTTAGTTGGTTGGTTTTTAGGTAAGGTGCTTTTATTTTTCCACAGAAAAAAGCTAAGTTTTCAATATTTCTATGAAAATGATATATTGACAAAAATTTTAAAATTTGTTGTATTGTGATATATCTCAAGCATAAAAATTATATTGACCTGGTGAAGATTGTTTAGTATATTTGAGAAGTGTTTTCCAATTTCTATAACTGTCATATTTTAAATAACCTTGTTAAGACTTAGTGTCATTTTTTAATATAAATTTATGAGAGGTGGTAGAATACATTTACTTAAGGTTGAGGGAGGAGATTACCTAGTTTTTTTTTTTTTTTTTTTTTTTTTTTTTTTTACTAAAAGTGAATTTGGAATGACTCTATTTCCTATGTATTTTTGAAATAATATTTCAGCTCTTCATCTACAGTTTTATTTTCCACCTAGGCTGGAGGTAAAGCTGGAAAGGACAGTGGAAAGGCCAAGGCTAAGGCAGTATCTCGTTCACAGAGAGCTGGACTACAGGTAAATGTACCATATTGTTGTAGTTTTCTTTGGTGTTATTTTCTTTGGTGTTCATGATCCATACATGTTTTGTTAATTACCAAAATATATTTCTTCTACCTTTAATAAGATTAATTAATCAAGACATTTGTCATGAAACTTCCGACAAACAAGATCGAGTTATGAAGAGATCTTAGTTCAGTAATATTGATTTCCTAAAATTTATTTTCTTTCACTAAGTACATTTTAATAGCAAACTTAGAGGAAACAGCAGAAAAGACATTAAAAACAAGTATATGCAACTGAGAAAAAAATTATAGTAAATAGATGGAATCTATTGTATAATAAAAATTTAGTTGCCATGGTGGCACATGCCTGTAAGCGGCAGCCTAGGAAGCTGCAGCTGGGGCCAGAGATCACAGTTCGAGTCCCACCAGGGGCACGTAGCGAGACCTAGTTCCAAAAAAATATAGTTGGGTGTGGTGGCGTACGCCTGTAATCCCAGCTACCTGGGAAGCTGAGGCTGGGGATTGTCTGAGTCTGTGGTACCCCAGGCAACGTAAACCTGCAGTTCCATGGGCAAAAATAGCAAGACTTAGTCTCAAAAGAAAAAAAATTGAGTTGCCATGAATAACATATACTGTTTAAAAAAAAAAAAAAAAAGCAAACAAACCTGAGTACTGGCATGGTCCAGAGAATTTAACAGGTTTAGTTATAATTTTTACGAAGTTGAACTGCTAAAGTTTGTTTACTGGATATTTTTGACTTGTATTTTATGTCTTATGTCTTTGCATTATATTAAAATTTTGCACACAAATGAAAATGGAAAAACTATCAATACCTAGTTTTTGTCCCCTATTTTTCCACTTACAATCATATACTTACATACCTTTAGACCCCGTGGCGGGAAAATATTTAACATTCAGAATTACCAATGAGAGAGAAAGTGTTATTTTAGAATGAAATGTTTTTAAACCCAGTGGCATCTTGAGCATGATATGCTGTGATGCATAACATCATGTCTTTAGGCATAATTTAGCAGATTTGGCGTGGTGGATAGCACACACATTGATCTCTTCAGAAAGGCCAGTCCTCACTGGCACCAACTGCTGCATTATGGAAACACAAATCTATTTTCAAGGCATAGGCAGTTTCTTACACTAGACACTAGAAGGGAAGTTTGCTAATCAGTTGAGAACTTCTGAGAAGTCGGAATTTCAGAGTGCCTCAGCACCTGTTCTATAACTGCAGTTTTTTCATCTCTCCAGTGGAGGGCGCATTCTTGGGAGCTGCTTGGGTAGACAGTTGTTTTACTGCCACTCTTCTATTTTCAGATGGTCTGTTCTGCCTGAACCATGGTATAGATAGCTCCTTAATTTGCACCCCTCATTCTCTTTCACTGGGATCTCTGCGAACACTAAAATTTGTTATTTCTAGAGTTTACATTCCTGCTTTTCTTATAAATTGTATTATGTTGAAGTGTAAGTATCTGGTGGGTTTTCTTTTTCTTTTCTTTCTTTTTAAGACTAGGTCTCGCTATGTAGCCTGGGGAACTGTAGAATCTCATTGCCTGAGGTACCACAGACTAAAGCGATCCGCAGTCTCAGCCTCCCAGGTAGCTGGGATTACAGTCGCATGCCACCACGCCCAGCTATTTTTTGAGAGTAGGTCTTACTATGTTGCCCTGGGTGGGTCTCAAACCTGCAGACTCAAGCAATCCTAGTCTTGGCTTCCCTTTTTAGGCTGGGATTAAAGGCACATGCCACCATGCCCGGCTCCTGTGGTTTTTTTCTGTTTGTTTTGTTTTTTTTTGAGACTAGGTCTTGCTACTTTTGCCCTTGGAACTGTAGGCTCTTGTTACCTGGGGTACCACAGACTCAGGTAGCTGGGATTACAGGCACGCGCCACCATGCCCAGCTATTTTTTTGGAACTAGGTCTCACTACGGGCCCCAGGCGGGACTTGAACCATGATCCCTAGCCCCCGCCACTTTATAGGCTGAAGCTTACAGGCATGAGCCACCATGCCAGCCTCCTATGGTTTTTCTTTTGAAGAAAGTATTTGTAATGATACATTAACTTTCAGGATGAGATAGAATTCTGGTTAAAATAATAAAATACCTTTTAGTTTTCTAAATATGTCCCCAATATTTAGCTTTGTTGATTAATTTACATATTCAGAACAGCTAAATATTTCAAACTTCATATGTTTGTATATTGAATTCCTGCAACATAAACTCAAAATTTTCTGAGTGAGTTGGGTGTGGTGGTGTGTGCCTGTAATCCCAGCTACCTGGAAGACTGAGGCTAGGGATCACTTGAGTTCTTGGATTCAAGACAACCCCGGGCAACATAGCGAGACCTACTCTCTTAAAAAAAAATCCTGCATGAGTGTTATGTGTGAGGCATTTTTAAAACAGGTATTCTGAAGACTGAGCTGTAAGGCTTGAATTTTATTTTCTTGTCAGTGGTGAGCCACTCATTTGAACAAGAGATTGGCATAATCCAGGTGGTATTGATGGAAGAAAAGTGGGGACTTGATAGGCACATCTGTCCTTTAGACCAGCATATAACAAACTATCAGTTAGAATTTATTTGAGGTGTCCTTAATTTGAAGGAGAAACAGAAGATAGATGGAGACTATTGTAGTGGTTTAGAAATAGAGGGTAGGCTGGGCATGGTGGTGTGCATCTGTAATCCAAGTGCTGGGAGGCAAAGAGGCCAGGGATTGGTTGAGTTTGTGGGTTCAAAACTACTCCAGGCAACATAGCAAGACCTGGTCTTGAAAAAACAACCAGGTGTGGTGTTGGGCACCTGTTGGGCTGAGTCAGGGGATTGCTTAAATCCTTGGGATTGGTACTACCTCAGGCAACATAGTGAGACCTAGTCTCAAAAAAAAAAAGAATAAGGGGATAATGCATTCTTAAACTAGGATGGAATGAAAAGGAATAGCAGGCATGTATGCAAAGGTGAGAGAAGAGGTACATGGTTAAGAGGAAAGAAAAAGGCTCAGAAAAAGGACAGAGGAGTTTGTAGTAGGGGCAAATTAGGTGAGATAAGTTTAAGTGGAGTAATTTTAAGTTCTATCAAAAATATTCACATGAAAATACCCAAAAGTTACAGGTTTGAGTCCAACTTTTAAAGAGATTTAAGATTGCTTATGTGAGGTTGGTAATTCATGCTACGGATAGCTTGTCTAAATAAAACATGAGAAGGAATAAAGGGAACATAGTGAACCCCTCAAAAATACACTCTGTATTCTCTGCAACCTGAAATGAAATGGTTTTCAAAGTGCTGTTGTGTGCTAGACAGCATGTCATTCACTGAAGATGAGGGTGCTGGAGTATAGGTAGGGCAGTGTTAAGGTATTGGTACTTACTAGGGAACTCAGAATTACTTAAAGGATGCATGTGAACAAACTAAAAATAGTCATACCTTTTCTCCTTAAGAGTATAAACTAGGGGTCAGGTCCATTGGCGCACTCCTGTAATCCCAGTTACCTGGGAGGCTGAGGCGAGGAATCACTTGAGTCCACAGGTTCTGGATTACCCCAGGCAACATAGCGAGACCTCATCTCTTAAAAAAAAAAAAAAGAGTATATAAACTAACATGTCTGTTAGCTTTGGTAATTAAAATGTCACTATTGCTCTCTAAAAATACTGTTTAACAGAAGCCAAGTTTAGATTGGGAGAAAACAAGTGACATGAAAGTAAGGATTTCAATATTTACTTTTAAATTTTGCTTTGGTTAAAGAGATGTCTAGACTATAACTGAAAGCAGACAACATAGACAATGGAGAAGTTTTAAGTGAGTGCAAAAGGAAAGGAATCAGTGGAAAAGAATTTAGTGGATCTGTTGCAATGATGGAATAGAATAGAGTGAGGAAGTTCCTAAAAGAAAATTAATAATTAGGGGTCAAGAATACAGACAAGTAGGATTAGGGTACTTTGAAATAAGAAAATATCCTTTCTCAGAAAACAGACATCAAGTGGATAGTGTTGATTTTTCTTAATTATCAGGTTACCTCTTGAAACTAAGAGAAAAAGAATGAAATTGTGACCTAAGGGGGATGGTGGGCTTCGGAACGCAGTCATATAAGGCTGTTTGTTAACAAATTAACTAGATACCAGTATACAATTACTAGATCATGTGGAATATGCAGTTTATGACAGCACAGTTTAATTTCTCTTCATACTATAATGATGCTTCATATTATGTAAACATTAGTTATTTAAACCCTGTACTAGTTAGTGGTTTTAACTTTTAAGCATTTTCCAGGAGTATAAAAGCAGGCATGAAGATTTGGAACTGATTACTAGGATATAGCACATAGGCCCAAGGAACTGTTGATTACCAAGTAGGTTTGACTACTAATACATGTAAGTAAATTTTATTTATTTTTTGCCTTACTGGTACTGTCCAACCTTTGATTACACTCAGGAGTGCTAAGTTGAGACTCTTGTGTGATTCCCATTTGGATGTTCTTTTTCAGTTTCCCGTGGGCCGTATCCATAGACACTTAAAGACTCGCACCACAAGCCATGGAAGGGTTGGTGCCACTGCTGCAGTATACAGTGCTGCGATTCTGGAGTACCTCACTGCTGAGGTGTGTTTGGAGGGTATATCTGTAATATGTGGGGATCCAAAAGCTATCCTAGACTGAAAGACTGAAATAGATTGTGGGTTTGAAACAAAAATGATGCATGCTCATTGATTTCTTTAATAGTAGTTTTAGGTACCTTTTAAACAGTGTCAGTGTCAGAAGAATCTTGGCATATTCATTTTTAAAGATGTGCTAGGATCAAAAAATTCTATGTTCTTAAGTGATCTGACAAAATATAAACTAATTTAAAAATTTTTTGCTAATTAAACACTGTAAAGTATGTATATATCGTTAGGAGGTGACATTTGTGAATTTATAGCATACCTCTTAGTTAATGTAGTTAAGGTTTACCTGTATGATGATGCATTTTAAAAATTGTACATTCTTAAGATAAAAAATTGGTGAAAGACCTAATCAATTCTGTGGTTCTCTACATGGTTATGTGCATACAGTGCAGTATTTGTAAAATATGATGTTTCAGAAATAGTGAATCAATTGGACAAGAGGTCTTATTTTTGCATATGGGCCCCTACTTCTCTAGCCTCCCCTCCTGAAGAAAGGAAATGGGAATCCATTAAACTCTTTAAATATATTACAGACAAGTAAGTCAGAGTAAAGATAGCCAACTTAGTAAAAGCAAGTGCGGAAAGATGTGGTTGGAAGCTAGGCTGAAAGATTTAGGTTTAACCTCTGTGTTAATTATCATTACTGTTATTTCATTAATCTCACTCTGTTGGCGATTGAACGTTGAATTACAGATAATTTCAGCTTCACTGTGTCCTGAAAACCACTGGTTTTATGTTGTTAGTACAGTTCTGGTTGAGAATCTTTTTCTCCCTTATCAGTCTCATACTAGTTTTGTTTAGCTGCACAATTTTTTAAAAAAATTTATTTCTATATAAATTTCACATCATTGCAATCCCAGGGATTCCCCCCCCCCCCCAAGCTGTACAATTTTAAGTAAGACATTTTGTTTGCTGTAGTAAACCTTTAAGTTCCATCTAAAAAATCCATTTTGTTTACCCTTGGGAACTTTGACAGCAATTCATTTATGTTTTAAGAGTCGGGTGAGGGGGTGGTGGTGCATGTGTATGTACACATGTGCATGTAGTCAACATCTTTTCTAGAATTTCAAGTTTGGAGTTTTAGTCATTAATCAAGAGAAAGGAAATACAGAAATACACGTTTGAGATAATTATTTTTTAACCTTGATTTTTGTATTAGGATCACTTGGGGAGCTTAAAAAGAAAATAGTGTGGGGCTTCACCCTAGCCCATTCAGTGTCCTTGGGAAGAATGAAATAGGGCGCTGGTATTTTTAAAAGCTTGTGAATTGCTTTGGATGTACACTGAGGGTTAAGAGAAGGCTCTGTGGAGTTACTTTTGTATTTGCAGCAAAGCTTTTGTCATGCCAGTGTAGTGTATGAAGGCAGCAGCAACAACAGAAAAATTTTAAATGCATTTATTTTATGGCCAGTGGGAACTTTGAAATTCCTTAGTTGGAAATTCCCATTGTAAAATAAGGGACTCTAAGTGTATTGCCTACAAGATTACAGCCAAGTGATCATGTTAAAAACTCTGAATAAGAAATGAATGAAGGGCTGGGCATGGTGGCGCATACCTGGGAGCGGCAGCCTAGGAAGCGGCGGCCAGGGCCAAGGATCATGGTTTGAGTCCCGCTGGGGGCACATAGCAAGACCTAGTTCCAAAAAAATATAGCTGGGCATGGTGGTGTGCACCTGTAATCCTAGCTACCTGGGAAGCTGAGGCTGGGGATTGCTTGAGTCTCTGGTACCCCAGGCAATGTGAGCCTGCAGTTCCACAGGCAAAAATAGCGAGACCTACATTCAAAAAATATATATATTTTTTTAATTATGTTTTTAAGCTTTCTGCAAATATTAAGAAAAATTCAACTTATTATCCAAAAATAGATTATATGAATATATTAAAGTGTGATTTTTTTCAGCCAGGTGTGGTGGCACACACCTGTTGTCCAAGCGCTGAGAGGCAAGAGGCTTGGGGTTGCTTGAGTTCGCAGGTTCGAGACTACCCTGGGCAACATAGTGAGACCTGGTCCTCGAAAAAGCAGCTGGGCACGGTGTTGGGCGCCTGTAATCTCAGCTGCCTGGGAGGCTGAGACTGGGGACTGCGTAAGTCCGCGGTACTCCGGGCAACATAGCGAGACCTAGTCTCCAAAGAAAAATAAAATAAAGTATGATTTTTCTAGATATTCACATTTAGACTTTGTCCTTTCTATAGCAGTGGTAATTTTTGTGACTCTTGTAAAGATTGACCATAAAAGGATCAATTGAAGTAAGGAGAGTCCTATAAAAACATTACAGAAATATTAAAAAAAAAAATTAGTGATTCAGGTACACTAATAGGGGAGGTGCTGTGTACAGTACATGAGCTTTTTAGCTATAATTGCAACTCTATACTATATGTTATCTCACAAATGTTTTGTAGGTGTTGGAGCTAGCAGGTAACGCTTCCAAGGATCTCAAGGTGAAGCGGATCACTCCACGTCACTTGCAGCTTGCTATCCGTGGTGACGAAGAATTGGATTCTCTCATTAAGGCTACCATAGCCGGGGGTGGTATGTATTGTTACCTCTTCAACCTAGATTGTTATTGGCCTTTTTAAATATATTTCAGAGCAGTGATCAAGTCATTTGCAAAGCCAGCTGAAAAGCAAATTTAAATTCCATTAAGTGTTACAATTCTAGCTGGGCACGATGGCTCGTGCCTGTAAGCTTCAGCCTATGAAGCGGCCGGGGCTAGGGATCATGGTTCAAGTCCCACCTGGGGCCCGTAGCGAGACCTAGTTCCAAAAAAAATAGCTGGGCGTGGTGGCACGCGCCTGTCATCCCAGCTACCTGGGAAGCTGAGGCTGGGGATTGCTTGAGTCTGTGGTACCCCGGGCAATGAGAGCCTGCGGTTCCATGGGCAAAAATAGCGAGACCTAGTCTCAAAAAAAAAAAAAAAAAAAAAAAGTGTTACAATTTTAGACTGTGTTCATTATGATATAAACAAAAATTTCTACATGTAGTTAATACAGTGCTATTTTTATTTTAGTAAGTTCTTTGTGTAAATTTCACATTTGATACTTGAAGTGTGGTGTTCAGTTTTAGTATATGTGCTACCGAAGTGAGCACAGAAGTGTGGTATTCAAATTATTCCCCATCCTCTTTAAACTATGTTTGGAAAATGACCTTGAGAAATTTGTTTCACGTAATAAAATTAGAGCTCAGATAACTGAGTCAGGATCAGTGAAGTTAAGAGAGAAATAAGTTGGTCATTCTTAATTCTTTTTGGATCACTCTTGGGGAACCTAATGAAAACTATGATTACACTTCTCAAAAAGACATAAAAGTACATCTTATTAACATACAGTTTTATGAGGTAGTTCCAGATTCTAAGAGGGGGAACCCTTGGTTATAAATACTTTAATACAATCAGAATATGAAAGGAACTTAGGTAAATTTCTTTCTTTGTATAGTTGCTTGAGACATTGACATTGTAAGATATATAGCCAGCTTAGATTTTTTTTTCCCCCAGCTTAGATTATTTTTAATAATACCATTTCTTTTCATTTTATTCTAGGAGTGATCCCTCACATCCACAAGTCTCTGATTGGAAAGAAGGGACAGCAGAAAACTGCTTAAAGAGTTGTTTTAATCAACTCTCTTCCTCCCCATTATTGTACTGTTACTGTGATACAGAAGAAATAATGGGAATATGTGGAATTTTTAAAAAACAGCTAAATGGAACAGCATAGATCATTACTGTAGACATGATAAAAGAAAAATTTGTATGTTCTTAGACTCAGAGTTTGATAAAAATACCTTTTCTTGTGGCAACAGTTGTGTGTTGATTGGCTAGGTTTCTCCCTTGTGTTTTATACAAAAATGGAATTGATAAACCATTTTTTACAAAAATAATTTGTCTCAAAACTGTCTGTTCATGATCTATTAGAAATATTTTGCTCAGACTATAATATTTTTCAAATTTCATGTAAATTATATATAATTTTAAAACAGAAATTAGGAATATACCTCTGTCATGGTTGATAACCATTATATTGGATCTTAGATGCTACCATTTGTAGTATGCACCGTTGTGTTACAGTTAAAAAAAGATTGCTGTTGCCAGGATTACAGGTAATCCTGTAATCCCAACTACCTGGTAGGCTGAGGGTAGGGGTCACTTGAGTCCATGGGTTTGAGACAACCCTGAGCAACATAGTGAGACCTAGTCTTTAAAAAAAAAAAAAAAGGCCAGGCAAGCTACCTGGGAAGCTGACGCTGGTGATCGCTTGAGTCTCTGGTATCCCGGGCAGCGTGAACCTGCGGTTCTATGGGCAAAAATAACGAGACCTAGTCTCAAAAAAAAAAGAAAAATTGTCAATTTAACCATCATCCTGAAGTGTATCCCAGTTTAAGAGATGTTAGAATATGAAAAAACACATTTAGGAGTGATAAAATAGAATTGATTTATTATTTACTGAGTACTTACAATGTGGCAGTCCCTGTGTTAAGTGCCTAAAGAAATTTTAGTACTCCTATTTCTTAATAAAAAAAAATTTAAGTTCCAGTTTCCTACAAGGTATGGAACCTAGTGCTAACAAAAGTTAAAATAATTTGCCAGGTTACATATATCTAGTAGATAGAAGGCCGGGCACGGTGGCTTGTGCTTGTAAGCTTCAGCCTATGAAGCGGCCGGGGCTAGGGATTGCCGTTCGAGTCCCGCCTGGGGCCCGTAGTGAGACCTAGTTCCAAAAAAATATAGCTGGTCGTGATGGCGTGCGCCTGTAATCCCAGCTACCTGGGAAGCTGAGGCTGGGGATTGCTTGAGTCTGTGGTACCCCGGGCAACAAGAGCCTGCGGTTCCATAGGCAAAAATAGCGAGACCTAGTCTCAAACAAAAGCAAAAACAAAAACATAATATCTAGTAGATAGAAAAAGGATAAAAACTATTGATTCCAGAGCCCATTCTTACCAAGAATTTAATTTAAATTTATGGAAGTTTCTGCTTTTGACTTAAAATACCAACTTTTAGTAGTAGTATTGATACAGTAGCATTTAGTAATTTATACAATAAAATTACAATTTAATCTACAATTAAATCTAAAAATAACAAAACATTTATATTAATATATTAATGATCCATCAAAAAATTCTACCTTTTTTTGCCTGGAAATCTTCATTTTTAAAAAAAAAGGGGAAAAATGTTTTTGTTGAATTTATATATATATATATATTTTTTAATGTATTTTTTTTTAATTCTTTAATTCACAACCTCAGTAAATGTTACCTCCCCCTTCCTCTGGCGCCCCCTCCATTCTCACACCCCGCTCCTTGTTTGCTAGTCTGTGTTAAATCCATTAGTCTCTTTCTTTCCTGTGGCAGTGTCCTTTCACTGGATGAGGGACTATGTTCTTGGGACCAGGAGAACTATGATGGTAGGTTTTCAGTGTTAACCTTGCATTGGGCAGTCTATATTTTTTTGTGGTCCGTCTGTGTTTTCTCGTTGCAGGCTTTCTTCAGTCCCTTCTGTGTTGTTTTGTGTATTTACCTTATGATTCTGACGTCTGGTTTAGGGGACCTTACTCCCAGCCAGTGTCGGTGAAGAAGTTTCTCTGTGGATACAGGTATCTGTGAATGGCTGTTATAGATTATCTCTTCTACCTTGGTTTGCAGCTTTGCTGTGGGGCCAGTGCCCCTACTCTTTGTCCTTCCTGTGGTGTGGGGAGGGATGCCTTGCTCTCCTAGATGGCATCTCAGAAATGAGGTCTTGCTCTTCCAGACCTGGTGAGCACCTAGATGTGCATTTGTGACATTGTGTTTCCATAGTTGTTTCTCTAGTCTCACATGCACTGGTTCTCTTGATATTCCATCTCCTGTGTCCAGCTCAGTCTTGTAGACTGGATTTTTACCTGGTCCCTCACCCATTCTACGGTGGGGTTTATATTATTGTTGTTCTTCCTCCTCCTGAAGATTAGCTGGAGTGAGAGGGGGCATTTCCCCTCCCCCTTCATTGCCCCCACCCGAGTGCCAGTACCTCCCTGTGTGGGGGTGAGGCCCGCATGGCCAGGTAGGCACAGTCCCAAGCCCCCTTGGGGTAGGGGCTTGGCCAAACCATGCCTTAGCCCATTCGGGCTGCAGAAGGTTGCCCTATGCAACCATCTGCTTGGTGGATGGGCAGAAACCCCACCGGGCCCCCCTCCCAGGCTCTCCAGACACAGGGGGCCTATCTGGAGTTCTTTGCCACCTTGGCTCCCCACTGGCAAAGGAGCTGATTATTTATGTATTTTTCTTATATTATTGTATAACTTAAAGTTCTCCCACTGTCATATCACCAGTGAGTCATTATGATCCCTTGTGCTCATCTCTCCCCAATTTTGCTCTCTCTCCCTCCACTTCCCTTGCTGTGTGCTTTACTTCTATTACCAGCTTTCTAGTTTTAACTTTTTCTTGTCCTTCTGTTTGGGTTCTCTGTCCCACATGTGAGACCAGTATTTATCTTAGAAAGGATAATTTTGAACGTTCCACAAAACTAGCAAAATGATTCATTTTTAAAACCTATTTTATTACGAATATCTTTAAAAATACAGAAAAAAAAGAAGTGTCCTGTACTCATTCTCCAGCTTCAGCAGTTATCCTGATGTCAGTTTTGTTTTACCTGTATCCCCACTTTGACTCTCCTTAAAATTGTATTGGTTTAAATCCCATTCCAGGCATATTTTCATATCTTCTTTCAGTCTAGATAGGATCTATAATTTTGATTTTGTTAATAGCTAAATTTCTTTTTACCTATAGGTTTCTCTTCATTTTTTTTCTTGAAATATTTTTGGATTGGATTTGTACTATAGAATTACTCTTAAATGTGTATGTTACTAAGGCAGTTTAATCTTAAGTTGGCTTTTTCTTCTCTAATAGGTCTAGGAAGGTTTTAAGTTTCTGTTTCATTTTACTGTTAAGCACCTAGCACCTACCTATCTCATTTTCTGATGTTAAAGCTAATGGTGAATTTGGGTACTGCCAACCCACTTCCCTAGTGATTATTGCACCAATCTGTTTCGCTAGTGTTTAATCCTGATGAATTCTCACCACATAATTTGAAGTTTCTATGTTGAGGGGGACTATAGTTATTTGTGTGTGAAGTTTAATATTTATTTATTTATCTATTCATCCACTCATTCATTTATTCATTCATTTATACTAGTTCTCACTATTTTTGCCCGTCGAACCACAGGTTTACAATGCCTGGGGTACCACAGACTCAAACAATCCCCAGCCTCAGCTTCCCAGGTAGCTGGGATTGCAGGTGTGTGCCACCACACCCAGCTAGTTTTTTGAAACTAGGTCTCTCTATGTGCCCCGGGTGGGGCTCAAACCGCAATCCCTGGTTCTGGCAGTGGCTTTCTAGGCTGCTGCTTACAAGCAAACGCCACCATGCCCGGCTAAATTTAATTTTTAGAAACAACAGTAAATTAGATTGGTAAGGACAATAAAGGGGGGAAAAATAGAAATGAAAATAACAGACCAGGATTTTATACTAGTTACCTGGACAATTGCTTCAAATAACTTTCCTTTTGATAGTCTAGTTATTTGAATGCCTACTGTGTTCTTAGAGTTGTATTTCTGTTTTCTAACAAACAGGGTTTAACTAACTGGGCCAAATGTTCATGGTCTATCCCCACAGATGTTCCAAACTTGCTTATCTGCCACCCCTCCTTTCTCCTAGCTTGTCTTAAAATATGTTTCAGCCATCATTTTATCTATATAATACTTCAATATATATCTGAAGGAAGTGTTTTTGTTTTGTTTGGTTTTGGTTTTTTTTGAAACTAGGTCTTGCTTTATTGCTTATGGAACCGCAGGCTCTCGTTGCCCGGGGTACTACAGACTCAAGCAATTCCCAGCCTCAGCTTCCCAGGTAGCTGGGATTACAGGCGCGCACCACCATGGCCAGCTATTTTTTGGGACTAGGTCTCATTTTGCCCTGAGCGGGGCTTGAACCACGATCCCTGGTCCCAGCCGCTTCATAGGCTGAAGCTTACAGGCACGAGCCACAGTGCCCGGCTTTGAAAGGAAGTATTTCAAAGGTTTTTGAACTTAAAAAATTGACATTACTGTTTAAATTTTAATTTTAAAATAATTCCAGGTCTAACTAGGTTAGAACAGCTTTCCAGGCAGGGCACGGTGGCTTGTGCCTGTAAGCTTCAGCCTATGAAGTGGCCGAGGCTAGGGATCGCGGTTCGAGTCCCACCTGGGGCCCGTAGCGAGACCTAGTTCCAAAAAAATAGCTGGGCGTGGTGGCGTGTGCCTGTCATCCCAGCTACCTGGGAAGCTGAGGCTGGGGATTGCTTGAGTCTGTGGTACCCCGGGCAACGAGAGCCTGCAGTTCCACGGGCAAAAATAGCGAGACCTAGTCTCAAAAAAAAAAAAAAGCAAAAACAGCTCTCCATGATTGCACAGCTCAGCAAAAGGGGAAGGGTACGTGTGCAAGTCCCTCATGAGTTTTTTGTTTTTTTTTTTTAAAGAGACTAGGTCTCACAGCTGGGCGTGGTGATGCACAACTATTGTCCAAGTGCTGAGAGGCAAGTGGCTTGGGATCGTGTTTGAGTTCGCAGGTTTGAGACTCTTCTGGGCAACATGGTGAGACCTGGTCTCAAAAAAGCAGCCAGGGACCTTGGTGGGTGTCTGTAATCACAGCTACCTGGGAGGCTGAGGCTGGGCATCACTTGAGTCTGCGGGATTGGGACTATCACAGGCAACATAGCAAGACCTAGTCTCAAAAAAAATAAAAAATAGAGACTAGGTCTTGCTATGTTGCCCTGGGTGGTCTCAAACCTCCAAACTTAAGCGATCCCTAGCCTCAGCTTTCCAGCACTGGGATTACAGGTGTGTGCCACCACACTCAGCTTTACGTGTGGTTCTTGATAGAAAGTCACTGAACTCTGCTCTAATGGGGAAATTCACTAGCTGAAAACACCTTTTCAATGTACAGAAGTAAACTTACAGAAGTTACTAGACCAACTATATGACAAAATAGAAAGGTTTTTATATACCTCTCCCTTAAGTACATCTAGGAAGAGATATTTGCCCACAAGAATTTCACCAGATCAGAGGTGACTGGGAATGAATGTATTTGCAGTGAGGTTGATTGCATGTAGACATGGAAGAGTGGAAGGCAAAGGTGGTTATGTCAACCGTTCCAGTCAGCCAAACTAGCTGAGACCAGATGGTGTAATATGTGGGCCTGGTACAGGGCATGCAAAACTACAAGGCAACAGTTCAGAAAATCTGACAACAAGCAGTGCAGGTGACAGCCTCCTCCCTTCCTTCTGGACCATCAGGAAAACCACCTGTGTGGCCTGTAGTGGTGCATCAGAGAAGTGGGTCCTAAAATTTGGGTTCATTGAAGCAGTAAACAGTTTATTCTGGAGAAAATGGAGAGGAGGCAATGGAGCTACTCCACCAAGATGGTCTGTGAGCTTCAATTTCCCATCCCTTCATCCCATCCCTAATCACCAAATTAAATTAGACTAATGAATAATACAGTCAAGATGATTAGAAGTGATTCCAAGAAACCAAAGAGCAAAATGTCTGCTGCCGTCTTTTGCAGATGTGTAGAAAGGGACATAAAAACCTAAAGGTTTTTGTCAATTTTGTAAAATATTCCCGGGGAGGAGTGGAAGATGATATCTGGGAAAGAAAAGTCTAAATTTAATGAAATGGCAAAAGCACATTATGCTAAAGTCAGGAAATGATTCATTATTGATCAGCTGAGGGAGTCAAGAAAAAAATGTTAATCCCACCAAATGATCACCATCTAGAGTTTTCCTGTCCCATTCACAATAACTCCCCAAGATAAAATTCACAAACCCTGGCATGTCTACCAGGGATGTGGCAAAGGAACTGGGCAATATGTAGAATAACTTAAGTGATGCTGAAAAGTAGCCCTAATACAATAAAGAAGCAAAGCTAAATGAGAAAAGGATGTCACTAACAATAGTTTGAAAGGGAGGTTTCCCACTTATATAAGCAAAGTATCTGGCTACAGTTGCCAGGGAAAAAGATGGAAGAGAAAGACAAAGATGAGAATGAGGAGGGTAATTAAAAATATATATGTATATATAAAAGAAAAAGTGCTCCCAGCCAAAAAAAGGGAAATAACACACTCCTAGGAAGTAAGGAATATCTGAATTAAAGATGGAAAAGCTGAAAGTGAAAAATAGAATTTCAGACGCTCACAGAAAAGATGGGACAAAATGCACAAATATTTAGAATAGCAAAATTTTAGTGAAGTTGTTGAAAGGCAATACAAAAAATCAGATTCAGGATCTCAGAAAAGATCTGGAACTTAAAAAAGAGTTCTTGAGAGACTGAAGATATAGTTAAAAACAAACAAACAAAAAAAGCCATAAAAATATGTCTTAAGTAGACTTAAACCAGCAGAAGAAAAATTTTAGAAAATTGTTGATTTAAATGTACAAATGACACATGAAAAAAAAATATTTTGGAGAAAAGAGAAACTGGGAACTATGAGGCTCCACTGAGGGGAGAAGATAAATGATTATTCAAGAAGGTGAAGAGAGAAAAGGGACCAGAGACCATTTCAAAGAAATGAATGAACTTTAAAGACTTAGCCAAGAATACCGCAAACTTACCTTTCAAATGTGATGGAGAAAGACTCCCCCAAATGAAAGTTAATGGAGTTTACCACACCAGATCTGCCCAATAAGAAAGGTTGAAAGAAGTTTTATTTTAAAAGGAAAAGAAAAAATAGAAAATACAAAACATTGATCAACATGGTAAGTAGTAATGCAGAAGTATAAGCAGATATAAAAGTTGGATGTGACCCACATGGTTACCATGAAACCAAAGCTGTAATAGAGACACCTTGAAAAAGAAATGAGGCCGGGCATGGTGCCACATGCCTGTAAGTGGAAAGCCTAGGAAGCCGCTGCAGGGGCCAGGGATCGTGGTTCGAGTCCTGCCGGGGGCACGTAGTGAGACCTAGTCCCAAAGAAATAACTGGGCATGGTGGTACACGCCTGTAATCCCAGCTACCTGGGAAGCTGAGGCTGGGAATCACTTGAGTCTGTGGTACCCTGGGCAACGGGAGCCTGCATTCCACAGGCAAAGTAGTGAAACCTCAAAAAAAAAAGAAAAAGAAATGAGCTGGACGTGGTGGCGCATGCCTGTAATCCCAGTTACCTGGGAGGCTGAGGCTAGGGATCACTTGAGTCCACGGGTTTGCGACAACATAGCGAGACCTAGTCTCTAAAGAAAAAGAAATGAAACTGAACCACAAAGAAAACCTGGATTAAAAAGAATCAAATTAAAAGTGAAATTAACTGCATAGAAAGATCAGAGACTACTATGAATGTTTATAAGCAAACAAACTGGACCACATAGAAAATATACAAGTAGATAAATTTTTAGTCCCATACAGCGTTCCAAGATTGAGCCAGAATGAAATAGCATCAGCAGGCCAATTTTGAACATAGAAATTTAAAACAATAGTCAAAAGTTTCCCTGAGAACAAAAGCCCAGGACTAGTAAACTTTGCTAAACCTTCAAAGAGGATCTAATACCTATTTGCAAATGCCTCAAAAAGAAAAAAAAGAGAGAGAGAAGGAAAAGCTCCCAAACACATTTTTGGAGATTAAAAATTAGGAAATGCCTTATAACAATATTTCTAGATATTTACTCAAAGAATATTAAATACTAATTCAAGGACTATGCACGCCTATATTCACAGCACATCACCGCAGCCAAGTAGTGGAGCCAACCTCAATTCCCACTGACAGAAAACTGAATAAAGAAGTTATAGGACATGTATTCAGTATGAGATATATGCCCAATATTACTCAGCTATTAAATGAAACAGTACCTTTTAAGATAAAATGGGTGTTATCTTGAGGTGATTTTGCTATATGTAATCAGAAAGTGAAAGATTGTTACGAGTTACTTTCATTAAAGTATGCAATATAAATAACCAAAGAAAACAAACTAAAAAAAGTCATAAAACTCAAAAATAAACTAGTTATCAAAGGAGAGGAAGGGGCCAGGGGAAAGGAGATAGGGAAGGGATCATGATAGGGTGTTGGCACTAGAGCTTTGGTGGAGGGAGAGTGAAGCACATATGTTTATAGAGGGTGAAGCTGTACTCCCCAAATTATAGTATGTAAATAATCAGCAAATTATTAGATTTGAAAAAATAAATAAAACTTGAATTGGACCTGGAAGTATGGGTTATAGCTGGGAAAATTCCAGTATAGGGAAGCAATATGAATATCTAATAACATTTATAAAACATTTATAACCAGGCCGGGCACGGTGGCTTGTGCCTGTAAGCTTCAGCCTATGAAGCGGCTGGGGCTAGGGATCATGGTTCGAGTCCCGCCTGGGGCCCGTAGCGAAACCTAGTTCCAAAAAAATGGCTAGGCATGGTGGCACGTACCTGTAATCCCAGCTACCTGGGAAGCTGAGGCTGGGGATTGCTTGAGTCTGTGGTACCCTGGGCAACGAGAGCCTGCGGTTCCATGGGCAAATATAGCAAGACCTAGTCTCAAAAAACAAAAACAAAACAAAAAAAAACAAACCATTTATAACACTTATATGGGGAATTATAACAAATGGCCTGAAGAGTATCTGATTTGAAGTGGGAATCAGGAATGTTACACCACTTGCTTTTGTGCCTATTGACTTTATTGCTAAGGTTCTTCTTAGACATTTTAATATAAAATGTTTCTAACTTGCATAGAAGTTAAAATAATTATACAGTGAATAATTCTTATACTTACGACTTTGATTCTATGTTTACTATATCTTATAAGATATAGTATGCCTGCTGTTTTCAGTCTCTATTTGCCCTGCTATATGTTGTTCAAGAAAAGCAAGTGTCCTTAGATTAGGTCATATCATTTCATTAGATGACTGAGCAGTGTTGAAGGTCTAATGAGATGGGATTCTACTGGGGTATGTGCTAAATTAAATCAAGGACAAAATGTGCTGAATAAGAACACCTGCTTTTCAAATACTTTGATTCAAATTAATTTCACCAGCTACTATGGAAAGCAGTGTATAGATTCTTCAAAGACTAAAAATGGATCTGCCATACCACCCAGCAATTCCACTTCTAAGTTTCTACTTAAAGAGCATGAAAACACTAACTCTGCAGCACTATTATGGCCAAAATATGAAAACAACCTATAAATGCCCCGACACAGATGAATGGATCAAAAAGTTATGGTATATATACACAATGGAATACTACTCAGTGATCAAAAAAGAAACTCATGCCATTTGCAGCAACATGGATGGAACTGAAAGGGATTATGCTAAGAGAAATTAACCAGAAGGAAAAATAATTCCAGTTGGTTTCACTTATATATAAAGTATAGAAGACCAAACAGGGTCAAAAACAAACTTTATGTTTTTAATTTTAATTTTATTACAACATCAGTCATCTTTGTGTAGTTATTATTCCCCTTTTTATAGCCCTCCCAAGAGTAAGATACCCACATACTGCCACCCCACTCCCATGTTTGTCTCCTCTCATCACTCCACCTCCTTTCTTGCTACAGTTGTAGATTGTTGGTCAGCCTACTGATCTCTTCTTTTTTTCTTGGAACAATGTCCTTTTCCTGGGTGAGGACCTGCACTCCTGGACCAGAACAGACCAGGAGCAACTGTGAGGTAGGTAGCATGGCAGAGCACTTCAAAAACATCTGGGAGAACAGGTGTATGGAGTGGTTCTCTGGATACCTTGATTTTGGAGCTTCCTATGTCCCCTTTGCTCCAGACCAGTGTGGTCCTGGGTTCCCAACCTCCTCATTCATTTGGATTGTCTCATCCATTCCGATGACTGTCAAAGACTAACTTTCAAACCAATCTTTGTGGCCAGGTGCAGTGGTGGCACATGCCTGTAATCCCAGCTATTTGGAAGGTAGAGGCTAGGAATCACTTGAGTCCAGGGGTTCACGACTACCCCAGGCAACGTAGTGAGACCTAGTCTAAATAAATGAATGAATGAAATGAATAAGTGAATGAATGAATGAATGAACGAATGAATAAAACCAATCTTTGAATAAAACCAATCTTTGAAACCATAGACCTGAAGTGAATGAATGAATGAATGAACGAATGAATAAAACCAATCTTTGAAAGTTCACCATAGACCTGAAGCACCCAGGAGAAGAGGGGAGGGGTGAGAGAATGGGGTAAAAACAGAGGTGTGGAGAGAGCACAATGGACAGTGGAGGAAAGCCTTTGGTGTTTGGAGAGCTACAGTGACCATACAGTGACCTCTACCATTAATATAATAACAAGAATGCAAAACAATGTCACTTCATTAAAAATAATATATATATAATAAACAGGTATATAAAAGGGATTAAAAAATCTAAGTAATTTTTTAAGTAATCTAAGTAATCAGAGCACTTCATTGTGCATGTTATATTTGTCTGACTTTTTGGATAATCCGTATTGCTGATATTGGCTCACACCACCATTCCCAAGAGCAGACTTAGTGAGATTGAGATTTCCAAGCACTGGAAAGGGTGACACCATGGGGTGAAAGTGGTAGTGGTTTTATTTTGTTGTCCTCAAATAAAGATGGCAACCTGTAAAGTTCAAAGGTTGAAGACCATCCCACCTGCAGGTGAGGTAGGCTTTTCTATAAACTCCCAGTTAGGCAACTAACTTTTCATAACATATTAATATATGGAATTAGGCTGGGCACGGTGTTGCATGCCTATAAACTTCAGCCTATGAAGTGGCTAGGGCTAGGGATCACGGTTCGAGTTCTGCTCAGGGCAGCACAGTGAGAACTAGTCCCAAAAAATAGCTGGGTGCAGTAGTGCATGCCTGTAATCCTAGCTACCTGGGAAGCTGAGGCTGGGGATCACTTGAGTCTGTGGTACCCCGGGCAATGGTGAGCCTGTGGTTCCATGGGCAAAAATAGCAAAACCTAGTCTTAAAAAAAAAATATATATATATATATATGTATATATATATGGAATTAATTCATGTTTGGATGAGACCTAACATGCAGTAACAGATTGGACACCTAGCAGAGACACAGAGCACCAACAAAAAATATTGTTTTGGGGGCTCTACGTAAGAGAGCCGAAGAGGCAGACTTTTGACCCCATATCCACCAATCTCCTGGTATTCCACCTGTGAATAGGTTCTGTTAAATGGCAAAAGGGGCTCTGCAGATATAATGAAGAGTTCTAGAGTAGGGTTATTATCCTGAATATCTGGCAAGGATGCGGAGAGAAAGGAACACTCCTACACTGCTGGTGGGAATGTAAACTGGTCCAGCCACTATGGAAAGCAGTGTGGAGGACCCTCAAACTCATGAAAATGGAACTACCAATTGACCCAGCAATTGCTCTTCTGGGAATCTACCCAAAGGAGACCTCAATGTGGGTACAAAAGGACACCTGTGCTCGGATGTTTATTGCAGCACTATTTATAATTGCAAGGACATGGAAATAACCCAAATGTCCCAAAACAGACGAATGGATGAAAAAGATGTGGTATATATACACAATGGAATATTACTCATCAATTAAAAATGACAAATTTGATGAATTTATTGAAACATGATGTACCTAGAAGAAATCATACTAGCAGAAACGAGTCAGAAAGAAAAAGACAGAAACCAAATGGTTTCACAATATATGGACAACCAAATGAAAGTACACAACAAGAGGGTGGGGACCAGCTGGAGCAGTTGGGGAGGGGAGGTGGTGGATGACCCCCAGGGATTAAAATGATGTGAAATATATATAAATAAATTATTTGATAAAAATTATAAGCTATGCTGTGTTATGGACCTTTGAATGGAGAAATGAAAATTAGTGAAACCAAAAATGATAGGGCACTAGTGCTGGCACAGGGCAGGAGCCCAGGAGACAGCTGCCAACCGCCCAGGTTTCACTAAAAGCTGCAGGTGGCCTAGCTGCCCAGAGTCTGCTCGAGGCCATACCTTGGCCAGAGCCTTCCCTGCAGCCTCAAGCCTCAATTGTGGGGCAGCTCTGATTGCAGTAAGCTTTGCAATATGAAATATTTACGAGACAAGTGACCTGGGAGCTGAAGGTCTGGACTGTGGACAATCTGTCGTTCTAATAATGGTCACAGGCTGATGAGGGGTGGGTGTTTTTAGGGTTGTGAGTGATGTCTGTGCAAGGTTGCCTCCCTTGCCACCCTCTCTCAATTCTCTGTTGGGATCATTACCCTGCTAGGGTGTTCTGATTGGGAGGGCCAGGGAGTCTGGTTCCAGCAGCTTCTACAAAGCCCCCTTTCCCAGAAGGTGCAAACTCCAGGTGGTAAGGCCTGAGTGCTGTGTGCCTGCCAGCCTGCCTGCCTGCGTGCTTTAAACTTAGATTAAGAGCAGCCAGCACCATTGTTAGGTGAATGTAGTCCCAGAAAAAACCCCAGGTGATAATGAGACAAGAGTTTCATGTAGTTCAGAAGCCAGCTGTGAGAAGTCTTTCTTGTGAGGGGGCCAGAAGTGAACCTCACTCTGCTCCCAACAGGCTCCACTGATCAGGCCTCCCTCAAATGCTCAACTTCCACTGCCTACATGGGGCGGGGAGTAACCCACACTTTGTGCCTCTCTATCTATACAATGTGTGATGAGTTCAAAGGACATGAATCTATAAGGCAGACATGGCCCCTGGGAGTAGAGAAGTCATGGCTCCCTGTGGGCCATGAAGCCAGGAAACTATGCACTTGGGGATGGTTGACTGTGCTCTACACAAAGTGTCGTCGTCTGGAGCTCACTATATAGGCACTGGCTTGGCCAGCTCTCCTGAGGGTCCCTCGCGTTCCCCGAATAGCAGGTAAGGGAGCCCTCACAAGAGGCAATTGCCCACAGGCCTGTGAGTCCACAGGCTCTCACTGTGGGTAAGAACTTTTACTGCCACAACTTTTCTGGGTGGAATGTAGCAGAATAATCCTCATGATAGATTTCATAGGTCAAAGACTTAGTCTTTGATACCTGCCTGGCAAATGAACTTCCTTTTTTTTTTTTTTTTTTGAGACTAGGTCTCGCTATTTTTGCCCATGGAACCACAGGTTCTCGTTGCCCGGGGTACCACAGACTCAAGCAATCCCCAACCTCAGCTTCCCAGGTAGCTGGGATTACAGGCATGCACCGCCACACCCAGCTATTTTTTTGGAACTAGGTCTCGCTACGGACCCCAGGCGGGACTCGAACCGCGATCCCTAGCTCCAGCCGCTTCATAGGCTGAAGCTTACAGGCACCAGTCACCGTGCCCAGCCTATGAACTTCCTTTTTTTAATCTCATTTTCCTTAAATGATGTCCGTTCTTTAATTCCTATTCAACTTTTTCTCCCTCTACTCATTTTCCCCATCTCCTTGCCCAAATGAGCACCAACCTCCCCATACTTCTCAAATTTCTACTGAGAATTCAGTTTCAAATATTCCACCTAGTAATATTCATGTTCTAGAGACAAATGCTATTCTTCAGTTCTAACAAGTCTCCCCTTCAGAATTATTCAAATCCTTCCATTCCCTATTTCTAGTCACCTTCTGAGCAGTGTCCACAACACTAACAGATTAATATCCCTTACTATCCCTTAATGTATTCCTTTTAATGTGTCAAAGCATATCCAGTGCTTTCAGCAGTTCCCAGTTTCACCCAAAATGAGGAGGGTTTATGTCTTCATCCCCAACTTTCAAGCTGTGTCAGCAAATCTATGACAGCTTCTTCCTCTTCTGGGTCCCCTGCCACCAAATCTGACTTTTCTGCCATAAGTAACAGCTTATGGAGTCGTGGCAGGGTCTGGTGGTCGCCGTTCGAGTCCTGCCTGGGGCAACAGAGCGAGACCTAGTCCCAAAAAAATAGCTGGGCATGGTGGCGCGTGCCTATAATGCCAGCTACCTGGAAAGCTGAGGCTGGGGAT
Organism: Uropsilus gracilis; assembly: GCA_004024945.1. Lineage (NCBI taxonomy): Eukaryota > Metazoa > Chordata > Mammalia > Eulipotyphla > Talpidae > Uropsilus > Uropsilus gracilis. The sequence continues at coordinate 25,020 of PVHY01008455.1, read as the reverse complement.
TGCTTGAGTCTGTGGTACCCTGGGCAACGAGAGCCTGCGGTTCCTTGGGCAAAAATAGCAAGACCTAGTCTAAAAAAAAAAAAAAATCTGGCTTTTCTTCATCAGTTGACAATTTCTTTCCATCTTCAATTCTTTGAAGATGGAATTCATTAGTCTGCCAGGTGTCAAGGTAATGGGCTTATTATGAAGCAAAAGCCACTGCTCCTTGTCACCCACACCAAATGTATGACCTTGATGAAGGGTGAGAAGTAGGTGTGCAGAAGGTTCCACATGTGAGGCCACCTGCTGCAAATGACAGGGTGCCTGATGATAGTGCTGGTCCCTTCCCGCTGTCCACAGATTGTTTTATAAAGTAATACCTATTAAGATTTTTCACAAGCTCAAAAGAAAAAAAAATGTTTTAATGTGTTCAAAATTTTCCAATCATAAAAATTCAGCAGTCAGAGGAAAATTCTGCTGAGGATTGGCATGTTTCTGGAAGTTTTTACCAAGTGAGGACCTTGGAGGGGGACAACAGAGGAAGGGTAGGAGGTGGGCAGGGACCCCAGAAGAGGCTAGTGCAGAGGTAATGTTGAGGAGTTGAGAGGAAAACTACCTCAGCAGAATGATAGGTAGTCAAAACGGATAAAAGAGACCACCAAGATAAAGGGGACTGAATCTTGTAGAATTTGCTCCCCACCTTTACCTCCATAGTGTTCACATGTCCACACCACTCATTTACACATGCAGTTCTTTTTAAATTTTAATATATATTAATCAATATATAATATTATTATATTAATTGATATATACTATAATTATATATATTAATACAGATTGATTAATTATATGTTAATTATATATTACTTAATATATATTTTTAATATATATTATTGCGCAATTGTGTACCCCAAATTATTCCCACCACATTTCACCCGTGAATTGTCATCCTAGTCACTTGAGCTCATTTTCCTCCCCAATTTTCCCCTTCTCCCTCCTCCCTTTCTGTATGTTTCAGTTCAGTTAATTTTGACTTTTTTTTTTCTTTTAGTTTTCTTTGCTTTCCCTATATCCCACATATAAGTGAGACCATCTGATATTTATCTTTTTCGTTTTGGCTTATTTCCATTAGTATAATTCCATGCATGTTGCCACAAAAGACATGAGTTTGTCTTTTTTGATTGCTGAATAATACTCCATTGTGTAAATATACCACAACTTTTTAAGCCATTCATCAGCATTTGGGCATATTTGATAACCATAGTAGTGCAGGTTTTCTTTTGAATTAGTGTTTTTATATCCTTTGGGTAGATTCCCAAAAGAGGGATTGTTGGATCAAATGGTAGCTCCCTTTCAAGTAGTTAGAGGCTCCTCCACACAACTTTCCATAGTGGCTGGTCCATTTTGCACTTCCACCAGCAATGTAGAAGTGTCCCTTTATCTCCACATCCCTGTTAGCATTTGTTGTCATCCACTTTTTTTTTCTTTTTTTGAGACAAGGTCTTGCTATTTTTGCCCATGGAACCGCAGGCTCACATTGCCTGGGGTACCACGGACTCAAGCGATCCCCAGCCTCAGATTCCCAGGTAGCTGGGATTACAGGCACACACCACCACGCCCAGATATTTTTTGGGACTAGGTCTCACTATGTTGCCCTGAGTGGGTCGTCCGCTTTTTGATATGGGCCATTCTTACTGGTGTGAGATGGTATCTCATTGTGGTTTTGATTTGCATTTCCCTGATTATAAGTGATGTTGAACATTTTTTCATATACCTTTTGGTCATTTGTATTTCCTCTTTGGAGAAGTGTCTTTTAAGCTCTTCTGCCCATTTTTTTACTGAGCTTTATTTTTCTTTTTTTGTTTTTAGAGACTAGGTCTCACTACGCTGCCTAGGGTAGTCCCGAACCCACAAACTCAAGTCATCCCTGGCCTCAGCCTCCCACGTATCTGGGATTATAGGCTTACACCACCATGCCCAGCTTGCTTTGTTTTTGTTGAGTTGTGTGCATTCTTTGTAAATCTTTGATATCAGACCCTTATCAATTATATGGAGTGCAAACTTTTTCCCATTCAGCCAGGTGTCTTTTTGTTTTAGTTATTGTCTCTTTTGCTGTACAGAAAATTTTTAGTTTGATGTAATCCCAGCTGTTTATGTTTTCTTTGCTTCTGTAGGTGTGTCCTCAAAGAGGTTTCTATGTACACATGCGTCGGGTTTTAATTAATTTTTTTACTGTTTACATATTTATGCTTATATGTGTGTATATATATTGTATTACATCATTGCATCTCCCAGTGCTCTCTCCCACATCACCCATAAACCTTCGTCTGATCTTCTGCTCATCCCTTTCCTGATTGCCCCCTTCCCTAGCTGCTTGCCTCAGTTCTGTTGTCAACTTATTTTGACTTTTTCTTGTCTTTTGTTTGTTATTCTTTTGTTTGCTATTCCTATATCCCATCTACTGGTGAAACCATATGATTTCTGTCTTTTTCTTTCTGACTTATTTCTACTAATATAATTCCCTCTAGGTTCATCCATGTTATCACAAATGCTTTATATTTGTCGGTTTTGATTGCAGAATAGTATTCCATTGTGTAAATATACCACATCTTTTTCAACCAGTTATCAGTTTTGGCGCATTCAGCAGTCAGTTCTCTCTCTCTTTTTTTTTTAGGCTAGGTCTTGCTGTGTTGCCTGGGGATCTGCAGACTCACATTACCCAGGGTACCACAGATTCAAGCAATCCCCAGTCTCAGCCTCCCAGGTAACTGGGATTACAGGTGCACACTACTATGTCCAGCTGTTTTTTGAGACTAGGTCTCGCTATGTTGCCCCAGGTGGGTCTCAAACCCATGGACTCAAGCGATTCCTAGTCTCAGCCTGCCTTCTTAGGCTGTGCAGTCAGTTCTTGATGGGAAGAATGTGGTCTGAGTCTGGTAGCTGCACTGAGGATAGGAGGAGGGGAAAAGGTTTAGGATAAACAATCTGAAAATGAAGATAGTTGACTCTTGATTGGCTTATGGGACTGTTCATATCAATTTACTGTATTCTACTCCAGAGACATGTGATAGTCTGCACCAGCACATTCGAGGAGAAGAGGCAGAAGAACCTCTTGAACTCAGCATCAGAACCAAGGCCCCAAATCAGGGACAGCTGATACCAGAAGGATCAAGACTTGGAGAAGATCCTGGGCCTTAAGACCTTGACCCAGGTGAGGTTGTCAGAGTTGAGGCATAAACTTAAATTCTGCTGCCAGAGGGCCAGGAAAGTTGTTTAAAATACCCAAGTTTTTCTTGGAGCAACCCCAGTTGGTTCTTGTCTCTAAATCATAATCTCATCTTTTGGCATAAAGAAACAAAAATTGTTTCTCCAGCCCACCCCAGAGAAGGGCACTCATATTTAGCCACTCTTCTGATCCACCTTTCTACAAAATCTTTGATCCAACCTACAAGATCATTAATCTATCCTTTTACAGGTCATTGATCTTGTCCCTCCTCTGACCTATCCTTCTAAAAGTTACTGATACATCTTACAAGGTCATGGTCCTTTTGCAAGATCATCAGCCTTTCCTTATGCAAGGTAACTGACTAAACCAGAACATTTGATCTCAGGCTTCCTCCCTGTTGATGCCAGAAACTGTCTTGTAACAATCCCTTTCCTGCTTCAAGCACATGGCTATGTTGGGAAAATGTCACAAAATTATTACCAGGGTAGAAAGTGTCAGAGGTGAGTGGCACAGAGGAACAAAAGCTGAAGTGTTCATTAGGCTCAGAGCAAGATGGCTTATTAAGAATTGAGTGTGATGCTGGGCATGGTGGCTCATGCCTGTAAGCTTCAGCCTATGAAGAGGCCGGGGCTAGGGATCGCAGTTCGAGTCCCGCCTGGGGCCCGTAGTGAGACCTAGTTCCAAAAAATACCTGGGCATGGTGGTGTGCGCCTGTAATCCCAGCTACCTGGGAAGCTGAGGCTGGGGATTGCTTGAGTCTGTGATACCCCAGGCAATGAGAGCCTGCAGTTCCACAGGCAAAAATAACGAGAACTAGTCTCAAAAAAAAAAAAAAAAAAAAGAATTGAGTGTCAAGAATTGACAAAGATTTAAGGCTGGAACTGAAACTCTGTCCTACAAAGTAAGATTGAGATTCTACCATTGCTCTCTTGTTGAAATAGTGACAAAATGGCCCCTCTCAGGGTGAATGCCTGAGGACTTTTACTTGTGAACTAATAGAGATGTATGATATCAAAATTTGCTGTCAAAATAAGGCAGCTCCCTTAATGTTTTAATTAATTAATTTATTTATTTTGAGACTAGGTCCTCGCTATTTCTGCCCATGGAACCTCAGGCTCACGTTGCCCGGGGTACCACAGACTCAAGCAATCCCCAGCCTCAGCTTCCCAGGTATCTGGGATTACAGGTGTGCGCCACCACTCCCAGATGTTTTTTTGGGACTAGATCTCGCTACGTGCCCCCGGAGGGACTCGAACTGCAATCCCGTCCGTGGCTTCCTAGGCTGTCACCTACAGGCATGCACCACTATGCCTGGCCTAATGTAATTTAGATTGCATGTTTTGGATAGGAGAAGTTAGCCTGCATTCCCATTCATTTTTTTTTTTTTAACTAATTTTTTTTTCAAGAGGGGCATGGGACCAAGACTATGGCTCATCTACACCTGCACTGCCTGGCTTCCCTGGTACTGGGCACCATGGTTCAAGAAGCCCAAGGGAGTGAAGACAGAGAAGGACCACATCAGGCTGAAAGTGGCTAGGGTAAGAGGGCTCTGTCACCCAGTTCCAGATCGAGATGTTCCCCATGATTAAGCTCATGGAAGCATCACAAGAGGCGGACTTGTCAGTGAGACAGATTAAATTCAGGTTTGATGGGCAACTAATTAATGAAACAGAAGCCGACCCACAGCTGGAGATGGAAGACAAAGCCATCACTCCTGTTCAGCAGTAGACAGGAAACTTGAGGGAGACTTGCTGCCTCTAGAGATACGGCCTGTGGAGCCACAGTCCCCACCACGTCACCATTCTTATATTGTTATTCAATACTGAGTACTAGACCATATTAGTCAAAAAGTGTCTTCAAGGCCAGGCACGGTGGCTCGTGCTTGTAAGCTTCAGCCTATGAAGCAGCCAGGGCTAGGGATCGCGGTTCGAGTCCCGCCTGGGGCCCATAGCGAGACCTAGTTCCAAAATAAAATAGCTGGGCGTGGTGGCGCATGCCTGTCATCCCAGCTACCTGGGAAGTTGAGACTGGGGATTGCTTGAGTCTGTGGTGCCCCGGGCAATGAGAGCCTGCGGTTCCACAGGCAAAAATAGCAAGACCTAGTCTCAAAAAAAAAAAAAAAAAGTGTCTTCAGAGACCTGAGGACATTCATTAAAATTACTCTCCTTTTTTTTATATACCATGAGCACAACTCAAACTTATCTGCGGGTGACAACCCAGGGGGAAATTGGGCCAAGCACAGTTGTTATCTTTGTTTTAAGTCAAAGGAACGGTCAGCTTTTTAGGTTTGTCATTGTTTTCATTTTTGCTTTTTTCCTTCCTATAATATTCCCCCCAAATTTGTGGCCCAAATGTCTACTTTTAGTTTGTAGACAGGATCTCATCTCAAATATGTGGCCTTGCCTACTTATTCTAATCATGTAGAGAACCCTTAATCCCACAGGGGATTGCTCTGTTGGTCAAGTTTGGGGGACATGGTAGGGGTAGGAGATAAAGTTTCACTTACTATTTCTTAGAGGCACAGGCTTTCAAAATACTAAATGTTTCAAATATATATATTTTAGAATATAGTAAAATTGATGGAAAAATAAAGGAATATTTATGAAAAGATAGAAAAGTGTTCTGCAGTAACAGGGCTTTGGCACCTATTCGGGGAGGAAGAGGAGACTCTTGCCTGAAGGGGAAGGACAGTGAGGGACTCTGGAGCAGAGTCCACAGAGAACTGGGGTTGGGGAGGAGGGTGTTGTAAAGGGCCCTGAGAAAAAGGTCCTGCTCTCCACCCCCATGACACATGTTCCTGAAACACTAGCTTGGGCTCAGGACATGGCTGAACTTAAGGGAAAGAAAAGGCCTTGTTTTGTAGTTTGTGAAGTGATGGCATACTTTTTCAACCCCTCAGTGTTATCTCATTTTACAGCAAAGCATCTTCAAGTAAACACTGCTGGTGTCACTGCTGTTGACACTGGCTGGTGTGATTTCAAGGACCCAACAGGGAAACCTCAACCTCCAAAAAAAGTGTTTAAAATGTCTCATCACAGGGAAAATACGCACTGGAGAAGGAATTTGTATTGTCTTCTATAAACAGCAGCAAAGTGGTGAGAGGAAGGATGGCATTCTCCTTGTTCTTTCCCCCTCTTGTCCATGTCATGACACATCTGCCTTGTCCCAAAGTTTTGTTCCTCTCTTGATGTGTACATTTTCCTCATCAGTTCTGTCCCTTTCTCCCATCCCTTTCATGGAAAATCTTTTGAGGTTCACCAAGTACCAGTCACCCTGGTAGGTACTGGCATGCCTGGCCAGTGCAAGTAACTATGCAATAATGTACAGATGCTTTGATAGCACTTACTGTAAAATATGCTACAAGGAAACCTAAGAGGAAGCAATTCATTTTGCCTCCACCAAGAAAGTCAAGAAAAGCATCATTTGGGATCAAGCATGGTGGCGCATGCCTGTAAGTGGCAACCTAGGAAGCCGCGGCCAGGGCCAAGGATCATGGTTCAAGTCCCACCGGGGGCACGTAGCGAGACCTAGTCCCAAAAAAATAGCTGGGCATGGTGGCATGCACCTGTAATCCCAGCTACCTGGGAAGCTGAGGCTGGAGATTGCTTGAGTCTGTGGTACCCTGGGCAACGTGAGCCTGTGGTTCCACAGGCAAAAATAGTGAGACCTAGTCTCAAAAAAAAAAAAAAAAAAGCGTCATTATAAATCAGCCCATGTATACTACCTTAGGTTCGCCAGTTCAATTCTACCCACCTACAGGCGATCCAGCATGTGAAGACTTCTTTGCTAAGAGTCAAAATGAGTAATTCCCCCAGATTAAAATTTTAGGGAACAAGAGAAAAAGAGAAAGCAGATTATTAAATAGTCAAGTGTAATTTAAACATAATTGCTGAAGCCGGGCACGGTGGCTTGTGCCTGTAAGCTTCAGCCTATGAAGCGGCCGGGGCTAGGGATCGGGGTTCGAGTCCCGCCTGGGGCCCGTAGAGAGACCTAGTTCCAAAAAATAGCTGGGCGTGGTGGCACGCGCCTGTAATCCCAGCGACCTAGGAAGCTGAGACTGGGGATTGCTTGAGTCTCTGGTACCCCGGGCAACAAGAGCCTGCGGTTCCACGGGCAAAAATAGAAAGACCTAGTCTCAAAAATAAATAAATAAATAAATAAATAAATAAATAAATAAATAAATAAATAAATAAATAAATAAACATAATTGCTGAAAACTAGCACCAAAGAAATTAGGTACTGTAATTATACTGCTTTTACAGAGGAGGAAACAAGACAACATCAACCAACCACTGTCCCAAGGTCCCAAGGTGGGAGTGGTGGAAGTAGACTCAAATCTGATCAAAACTCATATCAGAGTGGAGAATAGCCTGGAGGCAAACGATTCCCAGGATGCCCAGGGAACCTGAGAGCAGGCTGAGTGAGCAAAGGTGCTCTGGAACATTGACTCGCCTCCTACCTGCAGACTCACCTTGCTGGAGATTGACCAGTTGTAGCTAGGGCCAGAGGACCAAGCTCAGGACAGACAATGAAGAGATTAATCAACCTGAACATTTTCTGTCACTGTTAGAATTTTGAGGAACCCCAAATGTCCACAACTTTTAGGATGTAGAGTAGTTACTGTTTGACAAGTCTTTGCCCAAAAATATCAAAAATCAGGAAATTGAGCATGTAATTTAATAATGGTCATATTTCCCATGGCAAGCTGCGGTTGTGAGGTTTCAGGAAGATTAGAAATGTGCAGTTACTCATCCTAGTCATACTAGCCCATTCCTGCTGAAGGCCCAGACTGCTCAACTCTAAGCTCGTCAGTGTTGTCCAGGGCAGAGGTTCCCAGCAGCAGGCCATAGCCTGCTTCGTATCATCAATGACTAGGCTGCCAGTAGCACGTTTTTTTCTTTTGCTTTTTTCTTTTTCTTTTTTTTTTTTTTTTTTGATACTAGGTCTTACTATGTTGCCCAGGGTAGTCTCTATCCCATGGACTCAAGTGATCCCTGGCCTTAGCCTCCCAGCACTGGGATTACAGGCACATGCCACCATGCCTGAACAGCATTTTTTTTTTCTTTTAAAAAAAAATGGAAGGCCGGGGATGGTGGCACATGCCTGTAGGTGGCATCCTAGGAAGCCACGGCCGGGGCCAGGGATCGCGGTTCGAGTCCCTCCTGGGGCATGTAGCGAGACCTAGTACCAAAAAAATAGCTGGGTGTGGTGGCGCATGCCTGTAATCCCAGCTACCTGGGAAGCTGAGGCTGGGGATTGCTTGAATCTGTGGTACCCTGGGCAATGTGAGCCTGCGGTTCCACAGGCAAAAATAGCGAGACCTAGTCTAAAAAAGAAATGGAAATGATAGGGGGAGGTGAGGGAGAGGGATAGGAACACACAGAGGGAAGGAAGCACAGTGGACTATGGTGGGGGACACTGGTTGGTTGGCGGTGGGTGCAATACAGTTGTGACACCTGAATGGGGTATCCAAATATTGCATCAAATAAAAATAATTTTATAAATTTAATATTAAAAAAAGAAATTGAAGTAGAGCTTCTAAAACTAAAAAAAAGAGAAGAAAAATGGGGAAGAGGGAAATGGAATAGAGAAAATAATGTGCAGTGTATTTAGTACAGGTACTATTTCAGGATACCTGTTTTCAGTTACATGTGTAGGCATATACATCTGTACTTTACAAAAATGTAAAGAACATTTCTGTCTGGGGATTATAGGTAAAAAAAACTATTGCCTAGTTTATCAGCATCTTTCTGCCGCTTCTTGTATTCACCATGAATCAATTCTATTTCTTCCTGTCTCTGCATATGCAAGTCATAACTATTTTAAATATGTAGTTCAGTAAACAATACAACCTACTATGAGTTAAGTGTGGAAAAAATAGCTATGTCTATAAAAAGTAGGTTTGGAAAGAGCAGACTGACAAAAGATCTTTTTAAAAAAATGAGTTTCTGAGCCAACTGAGAAAGACCTGGGACCTGGGAGAGGGAAATGGTAGAAATTTACAAGGATTCCGGTTTTTTGTGTTTTTTTTTTTTTTGTTGTTGTTGTTGTTTGTTTGTTTGTTTTAAGAGATTAGATCTTGCTAAGTTGCCCAGGATAGTCCTGAACCCATGGACTCAAGTGATCCCTAGCCTCAGCCTCCCAAGTAGCTGGCATTACAGGAGCACACTACCACACCCTACTTCATCTTAAAATCTATCAGTTTATTTTTGAGATGTCCTACCTTGTGCTACATCCAATATCATGATGTTGGTGATTTTCACCAGAAAGTCACTTTGGACATTCAGGACCCTCAGGTATTAGGTGGGAGGTTACATTACAAGATGCTGGCCACTTGTAATGCATGAGGCTGTCCCACTTGACTTTGAAACACTCTGCCATCTATGAAATCATTCATCATTATCTAAGTCTAGAACTCCATTTTACATGTAGATACAAAATGGTTGGATTTGGAATGTTGAAAAATTTCCAGCTTGCAACTGCTATGTAATTGGAGAGAAGCATGAATTTGGTTGTTTGAAATTTATCCAGAGTAGTTTATTTCACATCATTGGGATCCCTGGGGGTCACCCACCACCTCCCCTCCAGCTGGTCCCCTCCCCAGTTGTGTACTTTCGTTTGCTTGTCCTTATATTAGTGAAACCATTTGGTTTCTGTCTTTTTCCTTCTGACTTGTTTCTGCTAGTATGATTTCTTCTAGATATATCCATGTTACAAAAAAAATCATCAAATTTGTCATTTTTAATTGATGCATAATATTTCATTGTGTATATATACCACATCCTTTTCATCAGTCATCTGTCTTGGGGCATTTGGGTTGTTTCCATGTCCTTGCAATTATACATAGAGCTGCAATAAACATCCAAGGACAGGTGTCCCTTTGGACCCACATTGAGGTCTCCTTTGGGTAGATTCCCAGAAGAGCAACAGCTGGGTCAAATGGTAGTTCCATTTTCATTAGTTTGAGGGTCCTCCACACTGCTTTCCATTGTGACTGAACCAGTTTACATTCCCACCAGCACTGTAAAAGTGTTCCTTTCTCTCCACATCCGTGCCAGCACTTGTCTGTTTTTTGGATATGGGCCATTCTTACTGGTGGTATCTCATTGTGGTTTTGATTTGCATTTCCCTTACTGCTAATGACGTTGAACACTTTTGTTTACTTTTTTTGAGACTAGGTCTCGCTATGTTGCCCAGGGTAGTCCAATCCCATGTACTCAAGTGATCCCCAACCTCAGCCTCTCAGGCATCTGGGACTACAGGCACCTGCCACCATGCCTGGCTGCTTTTTTTTTTTTTTAATTTTAATATATACAATTTTATTTTGTTCTTTAGGTTACAACCTCTTTGTTATATATATTTTCCCCCTCCCTCTGGTGTTCCTTCCATTCTCTCACACCCTATTCTTTGTTGTTTATTTTAGTTGTGCTGAGTCCATTAGTCTCTTTCCTATGGTAGTGTCTTTTCTCTGGGTGAAGGACTGCGTTGTTGGGTCCAGGCGAACCTTGCTGTTAGATTTTCAGTCTTAAGTTTGCGTTGGGTGGCCGGGTTATATGGTTTGTGATCTGTCCATGTTTTCTTGCTGCAGGCCGTCCTCTCCAATCCCCTCTCCATTGCTTTGCTGCTTTTCCTTATGGCTCTGGTGTTGGGCTTTGGGGATCTTGCCCCCAGCCAGTGTTGGTCAATAAATTTCTCTGAGTTCAGGCTTCTTCTTCTTTTTTTCTCTTTCTCTCTTTCTCTCTTTCTCTCTTTCTCTCTTTCTCTCTTTCCACTAGGTCTCGCTATTTTTGCCCGTGGAACCGCAGGCTCTCGTTGCCCAGGGCACCACGGACCCAAGCAATCCCCAGCCTCAAGCTTCCCAAGTGGCTGGGACTACAGGCGCACGCCACCACACCCAGCTGTTTTTTTGAAACTACGTCTAGCTACGGGTCCCAGGCAGGACTCGAACCGCGATCCCTAGCCCCTGCCACTTCATAGGCTGAAGCTTACAGGCATGAGCCACCGTGCCCGGCCCATGAGTTCAGGCTTTTGCGAGTGGCCTTTGAAGATTATCTCCTTTGCTTCTGTTTGCAGTTTTGGTGTGGGGCCCATTATCTCCCCTTTGGTCATCCTCTCCTCTCCCTTAATGAGGGGAGGGTGTGTTACTCTCCTTGAATATATCTCCTAAATGAAGTCCCGGGTTTTGGCCCGGCGAGAATGTGCATGGTGACATCGTGTCTCTATGGTTGTTTTTCTGGTCTTACGTGTACAGGTTCACTTGGTTGTCCATCTGCTGTGTCCAGCTCCGGTCTGTGGGCTGGACTTTTGCCTGGTCCCTCACCAGGGGTTGGTGTTGCACATATTCTGGTTGCTCTGAAGTTTAGCTGGAGTAAGAGGTAAGAGAGAGATGGAGGGGCCCTCCCACTCTCCCACCCCCCACCCCCCCAAGGCTTGGCTCCGGAAGGTCCCAGTGCAGGGGCAGGCTGACCCAAGGACTGCTCCCCCTTCCATGCGCCCCGGAAAGGGGGCTTCACGGTGCTGCCCAGACTGGCTGTAAGTGGCTGCCCGTCGGCCCGTCGGCCTGTCGACTTACTGGCAGGTGGGGCGGGGCTTCGTCCCCACCCCATTCCCCCACCTAGGGGACTCACCCAGGAGGCCTGACCCCCCTCGCTCCCCGCTGGCAAGGGAGCTCCGAACGCCAGGACCGACCCTGGGCCGCGGGCAGCCGCCTCTCCGCCCGCTGGCGGGCAGGGCTCGGCTGCTTTTTTTTGAGACCAGGTCTTGCTATGTTGCCCAGGATAGTCTTGAACCCGTGAATCCAAGTGATTCTCTGGCCTCTTGCCTCCCAGCACTTGGATTACAGGTGCGTGCCACCACGCCCAGCTAGTACTGCTCTTTAAACAATACAGGTGCTATATACTTGTGGTAGGCAACTTTTAAAGATTGGCATCCCAGAGGTGGGGACTGAAAGTCCCCCAAAAGGCCTCAGTATCTGATAAGGGCCCTCAGCATACCCATCTAGCCTAGGTTGCAAGCAGGGGTGGGGGCATGGTGAGTCTTGTGCCACATGGTATGCAGGGGTCTCAAGCTGGGGGACCTGGTCTCCCAGCTTCTGCCTCTATGTGAGGGAGCGTATGGGAGCTAGGCCTGTGCTGGGGCACAGACCAAGGGTGGGGGGTGTTTATTCCTACTTCAATAAGATTTCCTCAAATCAGAAAACCAGGCAGTCCAGCTGCAAACACTCAGATGAAAGGAACAAATCAAGGCCCTGGACACAGCCATTGCCTGGGGATGATCCCAAGGGCATTGGGATCATCAGAAACACAATACACAGGACCGACCACAAGATGAAATTGGTGTGGTGATAATCACAGAGCTCTACCTAGATCTTCGGTGACGGGGGAACCAACCCCTTGCTCCAGAGATGTGTGCAATGTGAGTGAGGCTCCCTCTTTTCTTTCTTTTTTTTTGAGACTAGGTAGGTCTTGCTATTTTTGTCCATGGAACTGCAGGCTCACGTGGCCCGTGGCACCACGGGCTCAAGCAATTCCCAACCCCAGCTTCCCAGGTAGCTGGAATTACAGACACGAGCCACCACGCCCAGCTATTTTTTTTGGGGGGGGGACTAGGTCTTGCTATGTTGCCCCGACGGGACTTGAACCGTGATCCCCAGTCCCAGCCTTGACTCCATAAGCTGTCGTGTAAAGGCATGCGCCACCGTGCCCAGCAAGGCTCCCTCTTTTCTAATGGGAGAGGAAAGCCTCAGAGATGTGGCTGCAGCCCCATGGCAGAACTGTAAACTATGAGAGGAGATGAACTGGACCAACTACCTGCCGAAAACTGTTCACACCAGAGAACTTCTCCATTGACAGTGACTGGGAATTTGGTTCCCAATGCCAGATGCCAGAACTCTAAAACTTAGGAGCATCATGTAACAATCATTGGAATGGTTGGGACAGCCACCAAAATCAGGCACAGAACCCACTGAACACACTCGTCTGGAGGAGAAAGTTCCCTCCACCATGGATGGGAAGCATTAAAATAGAGGGGGTTGGAGAACCATGCCACACACCTACTCTGTATGGTTCCTGGAGTGCTCAGCCTGGTCCCCTGCCTTAAAGTTAGTCCTGGAGATCTGAGCAGCCTGGCCTGCCCAAGGAGTGCAGGTCCTCACCCAAGGAAAAGGGTATTACTATTACTCCAAAAAAAGAGAAAAAGACAAGACCAGTAATGAGCCAAGCATTGATTCTGACTTGCAGTGAGAGCTGGAGTGAATGGGGCGGGGAAAGGGGAAGGAGAGTTGGTGGTATAAAGGTGTATTATTGAAGGAAGGGCCGTACCAAAGGGAATAACTATACAAAGATGACTCATATGAAAACAAGCTTTATATAACTATTTTTCCCACCTCCTGCTATACAGCCTGCTATAATCCTGAGTGTGGGCTGTGCCTAGTGACTTGCTTCCAACAGAACAGTCAAAGTAATGGGATGTTTACTTGTAAAATAGTACTCTACAGCTTTCCAGCTTGCATCCTTTTGTGACGGAAAGTGCTAAGACCAAGATACTTGTGGCAAAGGACTGGAATCCTGACACAACTGAGTGTGGTAGGAAGCAAATCCTTCCCCTAGTCCTGCAATGGTTTTAATTGCAAAGACTCAGCAGTTATATTGATTCCTGACTTGAACAAATTAAAACATACTGTGTATAGTCATTGTTTTGGAATAATCTGAAACACGATACTCAACATACTTCTGTATATACCACACACAAAAAAATTTCATAATTATAAAAAGTTGACTGGGACCTAAATTCAACTTTCATTTCACTCATTTTGAGTTACAAGCACCAGCCTAGATACTAAGATTCACTGAACAAGATCCACTCATGCTAAGTACCCAAAACCAGTCTTTGGTGCATAGGAAACTAGTTGTCAGAAATGCTATTTAACCCTCGCAACTCACTAGAAAAGCAATTACGTTACAAACTGCCAGAGATGGGAGAAGCCCTCTGTTCTTAGCCTGGTAGTCCTTTCTATGGGTATCCATGAGAGCCTAACAGTCTCCAATGAACATAACCATATGGATAGTACTAAAAAAGACCTTTGCAGGCTGGGCACGGTGGCTCGTGCTTGTAAGCTTCAGCCTATGAAGCGGCCGGGGCTAGGGATCATGGTTTGAGTCCTGCCTGGGGCCTGTAGCGAGATCTAGTTCCAAAAAAAATAGCTGGGTGTGGTGGTGCGCACCTGTTATCCCAGCTACCTGGGAAGCTGAGACTGGGGATTGCTTGAGTCTGTGGTACCCTAGGCAAAGGGAGCCTGCGAGACAAAACTTTGCAAATACTTGATAACCTTTTCCTCACCATTCTTTTCGGAATAGCATTATGTAATTTTTCTGACTAGATCACTGCATACCTAAAAACCACTTTTTTCCCCAAAAGATCAGTGATCATCAACAAGACTGCAACCTTAGCATCTGGTCTGTTTTCCCCAGAAAGTTGTTAGAGCTCTGCTTGATTCCACTAACACCAATTGCACATTCCAGTATGAAGTAACAGCAATGATCAGTGATGAGGTCCTCTCTGAGTAGTCCTTCAGGGCAGCCAGTCCGGAACATGGAGCTACTTCTTCCCTCAGACTCTTGTTGCCCGCGGTAGTTTTAAAACCTGATCCCCAGCCTCAGCCTCCCAGCTAACTGGGATTACAGGCGCACACCACACCTGAGCTATTATCAAGATTGACATTGAGAGCAGCGTGTGCCTGTAGGTGGCAGCTTAGGAAGCTGTGGCCAGGGGTCAGTTTGAGCCCTGCTGGGTGCATGTAGCAAGACCTAGTCCCAAAAACATAGCTGGGCCTGGTGGTATGCACCTGTAATCCCAGCTACCTAGGAAGCTGAATCTGGGAAAGCTCGAGTGTGGTAGCCTAGGAAATGTGAGCCTGCGGTTCCACAGGCAACAGTAAGACCTAGTCTCAAGATAAAAATTTTAAAGACTGACATTAAGGGGATGTGATTACTCCATGACAAAACGCAGAACATTAAGTGCTTAATGGTCTTTACAGTTGGCTGTTCCCCTTAAAGTAACCAGACACAAGTGTACCAAACAGCATAGAAACCAGGCCTTCCTGTTCAAGAGTTTAATCAAATTTGTTGGTAACTCAGTAAGTCTTTTAGTAAAAAAACACCTCAGATATGCCACTCAGTCCCAAGGAAGGTCATTATGCTGCATATTCTAAAAATGCTGTTAAACTCGGATTGACAATTTGTTGCAGTCATCTGGGGCACCGCTGTGCCAAATGTAAACTTCCCAGTCACCCTTCACGGAACACTTTTCCAATGCTTATCTTACAATTTGTTTTTCCTACTCCCTTATGTATCCCACTTACAGCTTACCCTTGAGCTATTTCAGTCCAAAAACTCCCAAAGTACTCTGAAATAAATTGTCAACAAAAACTTGTTGCTGTTTAAAATGAAACCTTACTTGTGAACACCCTAACCCAAATAAGGACAAATAAATATTGTTTACTGTTTATTTCATAATCATAAACTTAACTCTGCAATCCAGCTAGACTTGGAAGGGGATTAAGGAAAATATGGAACCCAAAGAACTGTAGGGAGAGCATAAAGAGTATAGGGCATTTCAAGCAGATAGGGGTGAAGGGGTGCTCTCCTGAACTACAGAAGGAATGGTCTGGTGGTTAAGATAAAACACAAGTCAAATTTATTAGATTTCTCCACAGTCAGCAATGGTGATCTTCTTGCTGGTCTTGCCATTCCTAGACCCAAAGCCTTCCATGGCTTCCACAATATTCATGCCCTCCTTCACCTTGCCAAAGACCACATGCTTTCCATCCAACCTAGAAACAAAAAGACAATTATTAGTAATCACCAGAAATAAACTAGAAACCTGTAACAGTGCCCACAAATAGCACACCCAATAAAACGAAAGCCTTGAGTACTGGTATCAATACTATAAATTAATTCACATTATCTAAATACTGGCATCACTTTATTTTATACGAAGGCATCACCATAGAATTACAAAAGTCCCTCTCTCAAATAGGCAGGAAGAATACAAATTTAATCACCACCATCAAGTTTAGAATGAAACTCCCCCTACAATCACCGGAAGGGGCAAAATTACATACTCATCAAAGTGCCACTCTGAACAGGGCTACCAAAGTGCAGTTCCACGGCTAAATTTTAAGATATATATGCCCCTCTAGCATATCTTACAGAAACAGCAGGGAAAGGTTAAAGCAATTAGCATTCCTTTGTTGCCATTGCTGTATTTTGCCCTTACCACTCAGTCTTGGCAGTGCAGATGAAGAACTGAGAACCATTTGTGTTGGGTCCAGCATTTGCCATTGACAAGATTCCAGGACCTGTATGCTTCAGGATGAAATTCTCATCCTCAAATTTCTCCCCATAGATGGACTTGCCACCAGTGCCATTATGGCGTGTGAAGTCACCACCCTGTTAACATAATAAAGAACCTCTCACTTAGAAATATTCTGGCCCAATCTCAAATTAGACAAAACTCTAATCAGAATCAGCAAATTTTATACCTGGCACATAAATCCTGGAATAATCCTGTGAAAGCAGGAACCTTTATAACCAAATCCTTTCTCGCCAGTGCTCAAAGCACGGAAGTTTTCTGTTAAAAAAAAACACACAAAATGCATATGTGTATGCAGTCGTAACTAGAATATCTTTATATAAAGGGGAAATTAACAGGGAACTAACCTGCTGTCTTTGGAACTTTGTCTGCAAACAGCTGTAAAAAAAGAGCAACAGTTAACTATTGTTTTAATTTCACTGCTCAGTACCAATGTCTTTATAATACTGACTCATACCCTCTTAAAATTCTGAATTACTCCTTTTCTCATTAGGAGATTGCTTCTTCAGGAATTACTTTGAAGCCGGGAACAGTGGCTCGTGACTGTAAGCTTCAGCCTATGAAGCAGCTGGGGCTAGGGATCATGGTTCAAGTCCTGCTTGGGGCAATACAGCGAGACCTAGTCCCAAAAAGTAGCTGGGCGTGGTGGCACACGCCTGTAATCCCAGCTATATGGGAAGCTGAGGCTGGGGACCGCCTGAGTCGTGGTACCCCAGGCAACGTGAGCCTGCGGTTCCATGGGCAAAACAGTGAGACCTAGTCTCAAAAAAAAAAAAAAAAAAAAAAAAAAAAAAAGGAATTACTCTGAATCCCAAATAAGAACTGTTTCTCACAGTATTAAGAGTCTGTGTTAAAGCCTGGTGTGGTGGCATGTGCCTGTAATCTAAGCAGGGGGGCCACCCCTGGGGGGGGGGGGCCTGGCGCACAAGAGGCTAGGGATCACTTGAGTTTGCCGGTCTGAGACTACCCCAGCAACATAGCAAGACCTGGTCTCGAAAAAGCAGCGCAGCGTGGTGGCAGGCGCCTGTAATCCCAGTGGGAAGCTGAGGACTGAGCTGCCCTAGGCAACATAGTGAAATCCTGTGTTAGTACTGAGTCAAACATGAGACCGGGAAACATGTCAAAAATTTAGAGCCAGAAATGACTCAAATAGTGTGAGGCTTCTGAAAAGTGACTTAGAACTTTCAAAATGTGTCACACCTATTTCTAAGCAAATCTATAGCTTCTCAGATTTCTGTCACCTCTCAACTTCAGCTGAAACCAAGGACAAGATTTTTTAGGAACAAGTATTCCCTCAGGATCAGTGGAAACTAGTCATTTACAATGAGATGACTACTACCTCCAATCTGCTAACAGTTTTATGAATTAGAAGTCATGTAAGTTCCCAGATCCCTTACCTAATAATAGGTTGGGGGGGGGGGGGAGACTAGTCTTTAGTGCTCTGCTTCAAACCTTTCCTGAAGGTATTTTTACTAAAGTTCCTTAAATACCAGAGGAAACATTTACAAGCCTTTTCATAGAAGCTATTCCAACAAATTGAATCTATTAAAATCTCTGGACATTTAAGACTAAGTATTTGTACCAAAAATATGTGGTCTCTAAGTATCAACTCTCCTCAAAGCTTTGTACTCCTTAAATTACTACACCTCCCCTTTTAGACACTCACTAAAGTGAAAGCCCTTATTGTGGCAACTCCACCTCCATTCTTGCCAAGGAAAAAAAAGACCTCATTTTCATTAAGCCCTCTGACTAACCTTTGACAAACTAAAGCTTCAGGCTCAAGCAACGTTCTCAGATGGGCCCTTGTATATTAGTTGTTTGAGTACAGATATAAGTGGGGTGTAGGTGTAGATGTATTTAGTTCTGCTTCTCCAACAAGCATTTAGGGTTCTACTATGTGCCAAGCAGAGCAGAAAGAGCAACAACATAAGAACACCACCTCGTTCCACGCAAAGGAAATCGAGTCTTGGAATTAGATACTAAACATTAGTGGCTTCTCGTTAAGTCGTTGAGAAAAATAAAACCTCTTAGAATGTACACCCCACGTGCTACTATGTCGGGCTTAGAGGAAAACAGCATTTATCACTTAACAGTTTATTTAGGAGCTCGCCTGATGTTTAGACAGTCCGTTGTAATTGCAGGCGAATTTTGTCGGTACGCCTCACATCCTGCAAAATAATTAGATAACCTACCTATCTTCAATCCACCTGGTTCGGAAGAGACCTACAGGGCTGGACTGCCCTATTATTCCCGGGGACAACGCGAGAGGCTAAGGGCGCCTCCCCCTCGTCGACTTCGTCACTGCGGCGGAAGGCCGCCTGCACGTTTCCGCTCGGTTGGGGGCGGGGCGGGCACTTGGGGCCTATTTCTAAGCCAATTTTACTCTTTAAAGCTAACCAAAGAAACACTCCAGTCAAGTCACTGTCAATCCGCGCCTAACCCTAATGTAAGAGGAAGTCCTCGGAGATCAAGGGAAAAGACTAGATCTTCAAAAGCAGCCATCGGGTGGGGCCGCCGCGTTGAACGGGGGGCGAGGCTTGGCAGCCTAGGCCCGCGGAGGCAGCATTCCGTTTGAGGCGTTGCCGATCCCTCGGGGGCTAGCCGTCCCGCGCGGCCTACAACGGTTCGCAGCTCGAGCACGTGCGCGGCCGGAAGGGCGCGGCCGCCCCCCCACACACACACCCGTGGCCGCCCCGCCTTTGTCTGTCCACCGCCCCCCGGCCTCCCAAAATGGCCCCTCGTCAGGAAATGGCGCCGCAACGCCCGCGATCCTCAGGCGGGAAGCCCGCAACCTGCTCTCCTCAGGGTCGCCTCCCCTCCGCCCGTTCGCCCACCCTGCGTACCACTGCCCGTCCCTAACCTCGAAGGAGACGCGACCCAAAGGCTCGCCGTCGACAGCGATGTCGAAGAATACGGTGGGGTTCACCATGGCTGCGCGACACTAAGGGTCCAGCGGTGGCGGCGTCTGCAAGGCAGCACGAGCCTGGCCGCCCGCCACTTTTATAGCCGAACAGGGCCCCGCCCCCAGCCGGTCGCGCGCCTCATCTCTGACCAATTGTGACTGCGAGATGGTCGGAGTGATTAAGCGACTGGCCTATGGGCGGAGACGGCGCCAGAGAGGCGGGACAGCAGGCGCGCGTGCGCGCTTACGGACGCTGGCAGGTTCCCGCCCGCGGGCTCCGTCGCAGCGCTG
Source organism: Uropsilus gracilis (assembly GCA_004024945.1). Taxonomy (NCBI): domain Eukaryota; kingdom Metazoa; phylum Chordata; class Mammalia; order Eulipotyphla; family Talpidae; genus Uropsilus; species Uropsilus gracilis. The sequence goes on along the minus strand of PVHY01008455.1, from coordinate 5,251 downwards.
CGGCGTGGGCGCGGGCGCGGGCGCGGGTTCTGGCGCGGGCTTGGACTTGGGGCTAGCTTGGGAGGTTCGGTTGGGATCTACGAGGCCCGAAAGGGTAGGAGACTAGAGCGGGGGCGGGAACCCATGTAGGCGAGCTTTTGCTCTGGCAGGTAGGGTGTCTCCCCATTGCGCTGAGAGGGTAACTGAGGCGGACGCAGGCCTCAAGGTCGCGCGGCACCCAAGGTCGCGCGGGTCCCCTCCATCACGGCATTGCAGCCCCCGCACTTTCCGGGCAGGCCAAGGGATCTGGACATGACCCTTTTCTCCATCAACAGCAGAGTCGCAGCCGCCCCCCGTCTGAGGTTATGAAATGCTTACCAAATGCCCTAGTTTCCGAAAATATCTTGCATAGTCTGCTTGAATCTTCTCCAAGAGGAAGACATTAAAAACAAAAGCCCGCAGGTTCTTACCTGTAAAGATACGCTGCACATTTTTGCCCCTCCCCCCTACCGAGGCAGAACCTTTTTGGATGAAAGATAATTCAAAATGAAAAAATTTAAAGCAAAGACATTAATAATACGTTTATTGCTAGTACTGAATGTACCTACATGACCCTAGTCTTGTGTTTGGGAGACCTTGAAAAGGGAATTTATGTAATAATCTCATCTGCCATTTAGTTGCAATATTCAGAGTGGATCTCTAAATCCCAGTTTATTCATCTGCAAATGCAGGATAGGGTTGTGAGAAGCAAATGAGAATTCACATGATAGATAAAGCCCAGAGTATGTCATCGTAACTTCATTATTAATGATACCCTGTGACTACATGTGCTAAGAGTTTAGAGCTAGTATTTTGCTCTCAGAACCATCCCTTTACCTCAAGGTGTGATAAGTCTCCTCAGTGTAAAATAACTGACTCAGGGTAATCAGTTAATGCATGTTGACAAAGCCAGAACTGAAAACCAACCTTATTGTTCAGTTTGTAAAACCTGCTACTTTGTGGCCTTTAGGTCATACTTGTCCTGAGCTGACACTGAAAAAATGACTCCAGGTTCTCAGGCAGAAATACCCTCTTCTCTCCACACCAAACTGAGAGCCATTCAGAACTGCTTCTAAGACATAAATGAATGCAGGGATGAATAACAAAATCATCTGTGATTTCCCTCACACCACTCTAAAATCCTGCTTTCTTTTCACTTTTAGCATTGTCACAGTAAAGTCCTATGTCTTCTCATTTAAACACACAGGCATACCATGTAGAATAAATAGATGTGCATATTTTGTTTACTAAGGGAGGAGCCAATGTTGTCAGGGATCCAGAACCAGGGAAATGTAAGGCTATCCTTGCTTTAGTTGGCTGAATCAGACCAAAATCAAATCCAGTCAAAGTTAACAGCTGGAGACTGAACTCTCAGATACAGCTCTTCCACTTACCCTTTACTTCCTCAGACCTGGCCCTCCCTAAGCCCCATTTCCCTCACTTACATTTCATCCAACTCCAGTCTCCCCCATCCCTAGAGCTTCTCTCCATTGCCAGATTTCCTCCCCTTCCCTAAACCTCCACTATCCCCAGACCTCCTCTTTATCGCCCCTGCTGTAGCTCTTGCTTTCTTTTTCTTTTTTTGCTGCTTGCTTTCTTTTTCATGGCAGCCTCCTAACTTATTACCAGGCCCAGATTTTTCCTGGTACTTCCAGAATGATGGTCTTAAAACCATAGGTCTTGTAACTCCCTTGCTAAACCACCTGCTGAGGACTCCTAGTCTACATAATCAGAATAGAAGCACCCCTTCACAGTCTGGTACCAACGAACTTGCTTTCCAATATCAAGGGCTGACATTTCTCCTGCCACACCGAATGTCTTATTACCACCCTTTCCCATTTCCTGGCTCCTCTGTTACCTGTGCACTGACTTCCATTCCCAACTAGCACCTGCTCACCTTTGCTCCACTGTGGGGAGTCAGTTTCTGCGTTAGGAGTCATCTAGTTTGATCCACAGAAGATACCCTGCAGCCACAAAACCAGTAAAATTGTGTTGAATTGATACACACAAGAGGTTATAGCACTGTGTGTGTGGATGATGAAAAGACCAACAAAAACCTGACCTTGGAGTGTGACTCCCCATGGGGATAGTTAATTAGCACACCCTGCTAGACCAGGTGACCCTGTTCCCAACTCACTCACTAGGTGCCAACAGGCTCCATTGCCTCTGGACAACCAGCCATGCAGGAATCAGATCAGGAGATGAGGCAGCTTCACTTCAGTTCTGGCCATACCACCTGCATGTGGAAGCCTCTCCTCACTTCCTTCACTGATCCATTTTCTCTCCAGTCCTCAGTGTACCCATAGTCCTACTACTTGGCTTTGCTCCACTGTTACTTTTCCTTTTCCCCTATTTCAGCATATCATCTTCCTGCACAGGATGCTCCTCACCCACAGTCCCTGAAGCCAAACCCTGTTGCCACCCTTCTCTTTAATACTTGACTCACTCCCCCAGAATAATCTATACTCCTTGTTCTGACTGCTCACTCCCTCCTCCACATGCTGCACTTAAAAGTCAGACATTTTCCCACTTATACTCTCAAAGCTGCCTCAGTGGAGCCTGTAACAGACCTCTGATTTATAAGCCCAACAGATCCATCTGAATTATGGGCTGTTGGCATTTGATTCTATAGATGGTGTTAGCTTTTCATCCCATTAGTGATGAAGGATTCAGCCTTAAACTGCAGTAACCCACCTTGCTCATTAAGAATTCCTTTAGTAGCAAGCAATAGAAACTTTCATCAGCAGTAGTTCAGAACTGCAGCTCAAATTTGCTTTCAGTAGAATGGGTCTACTAAGTGATGATCAGAAGTCCAAAAAGCCACCAGAATAAGAATTCAAACAAGCAGCACTTTACCACTACTAAGAACTGCTGGACTCAGCGAGTATGAGAAGTTTGGTGTGCCTCAGAGGGCCAGCAGTGAGAGGGGAATGCAAATGGGTTCTTTGCAATAGGGGGCTCTGTAGTAGTAGAAACCTGGCAGGGGTGATAGCACCGGCTGTTACCTACTTCAGCTTTGTTAAAATATTCAGTGATTTCCTCTCTGACTTATGTACGCATTGTCTTTTTTATGGTGAAAAAAATTCATTTTTTAAAATTATTTTTCAAAGACTAATGTGGCAACCTTTTTTAACATTTCTTTGTTTTCATATGTTTATTTTATTTTCTCATTTACAATATATCGTTTACTCCTCCCCTTCCCATCCCCCACCCCCTGTGCACTCTATCTCTGTTATTTTCATAGACATGCTTATATGCCAGAATATAGCGAAGAAACAATGACAGTTTAGCCTTACTCTCTCTTTCCAGCCTAAGATAAACTGTACTTCCCCTATATCAGTTTCCCCATCTAATTTTTTTTTTTTTCCTCTGGAAAAATACTTCTAATTTTCTTGGAGGTACTTGGAATCATCCTAACCTCTTTCTCTCTCTCCCTCCCCTTTCCCCACTCTTCTCTCCTCTCTCCTTTTCTGTTGACTCCCCTTTCTGTCCTTACTAAATACCCACATAGGTCCTTGTGCTTCTTTTTAAGTTGATTTGGGCTTAGTTTACTCCTTATCTTTTTTTAAAAAGTTTTTATTATCTATATTACATTATTGTGTACCCCGGGGTTTTCCCATTTCCTTAACACCTGTTAACCATCTTATTCTTTTGTGCCCTCTGCCTCCCCTGTTTTCTTCTCCCTCCTCCTCTCTTGCGCTATCATTCAGTTCTGCTGGTTGTTTCTAATTTTTTTATTCATTTGTCTGTTTTTCCCTATATCCTTCATATAAGTGAGACCATCCTGTATTTCTCTTTTTCTTTCTGGCTTATTTCTGCTAATATGAGCCTTTCTAGCTTCATCCATGTTGCTATGATGAAAAAAAATTTTATTTAGAATTAGAATTAGCCAGCTGGACTCAGTTCATATGATACCAATTTTGTTCAAAGCATCATAGTCAGGAGCCAGTTGAACATATGCCTTCTCTCCATCAGGTGGGCTCAAGGAGTTGACCTAAGCCACATCAGTGTCACGGAGCTTTTTCACTGACCTGATGCTTGTTGGCCTTGGCGTCCACTGACACAAATGCTTTCTTGTCTTTCATCTTATTCAGGGCTGACTGGGTGACCATAGGGAACTTGATGGTGGCATAGAGGTCAAGCTTTTTTCCCCTGGGGGGGCACTCTTCCAAGTATGTTTGGGTTGCCTTCTAACCATAGTATCTTCTGGAAGGTGGCTAATGTGCCAATCTTTTTCTTGCAGCTGTGGATGCCTTTCTGTACTACTTCATTGGCCTTCAAAATTTTTGCTTTAGGAAAAGAAGGACTTTTCTTCTTTACATTTGGCACAATCTTTGTGAAAAGGGTTTCTCTGTATTTTCTTTAGTAGTTTCATTGAGATATAATTTACATATCATGAAATTAACTTATTTTAATAGTATAATTCAGTGATTTTTAATAAATTCAGAGTCACATGGATATCACCACAATCTTTTTTTTTTTTTTTTGAGACTAGGTCTAGCTATTTTTGCCCATGGAACTGTAGGCTCTTGTTGCCCAGGGTACCACAGACTCAAGCAATCCCCAGCCTCAGCTTCCCAGGTAGCTGGGATTACAGGCGCGCACCACCACGCCCAGCTATTTTTTTGGAACTAGGTCTCACTATGGGCCCAGGAGGGACTCGAACCGCGATCCCTAGCCCTGGCCACTTCATAGGCTGAAGCTTACAGGCACAAGCCACTGTGCCCGGCTCACCACAATCGAATTTTAGAATATTTCCCTTATTCATTGTTTACATTTAGTAACTCTCTACCCCTGCCCAAAACTGCATTTCAAAATGTGTAGTTAAAAGTGGATTTAGACTTGTGATTTCAAATTGAAATATGATAGTTTATTCATTGCATTTTAACAATTAGGAGAATTTTAGGTTCAACATATATAAGTTTATCAGACTTATTTACTGCCCAGGGAAGTTTTCTTTGTTAATTTGGAAAACTAAGAAATTTGAAAGGATACCGAGTGTATTATATTTATAAGCACAGTTTAAGTGTTTGAAGACTTAAATTCTACTATACTTAAGGAGTCTGATTTGTAAGTTAAAGAACTAGGTTTTTTTTGCAAAGATGTGAAATTTACATATAAATAAATTAAAAAAAACCAAACTAGTTTTGAAAAAGGTGGTTTTAGAGCTGGGCATGGTGGTGCATGCCTGTAGGTGGCAGCTTAGGAAGTCACGGCGGGGGGGGGGGGGGGG